>VWYP01016405.1:0-10486 GCA_013400435.1 Pycnonotus jocosus
TAAATATCTCTGGAGTCAAAAGTGCTTGAAAATGGCACTTTGCATTTTATTCAACAGATTCAGAGAGAGGGATGGGGATGATTTTGCAGTGGACCCAAAAAAGGAATGCATCCCTCAGAGGGTTGACATGGAAAGGCTAGATTACAGATATGCTATCTTGGCGGAGACCAGGTCTATGCCTGACAAATTGAACCTTGCACTGAGGGCTATGGGGAGCAGTTGAATTGATTTCCTGGTGGGTGGTTAGAATTTTGTAGCAGCAGAAGCCATTTGGTGGCTCTTTTTGGTAGTGCTGATTTTGCTGAGGCACTCAGAGCAGAAGTTGCTGCCATTAGCTGCTTACCCTGGGGCTGTAGCAGTGCTGCTCAGCACACCTGCCCTCATGCTTGCCCCCTCCACATCCCCATGCTTCAAACTTGCTAATGTAGGAGCAGGGCAGGAGTGAAAACAGAGGGAATGGAAATGCCCTAAGTCCGCAATGCTTTAAATCAGCCCCACCACACTGAATTCAATGGGGTTGAATGGAGCAACTGGTGTATGTACAGCACAGAGGAGTCCCCTCCACAAACAGCAGTGTCAGCAAAGAAATGCTCAGGAGTAACAATGTGAGGGCCAGGCTTTAGCATCCACCTTGGGGTTTTGTCACTGAAAATTTTCTAGTGCTTTATTAATAGTGGCTTGAGTGGTACTGCTTATTTAGGTGCATGAGAAGTAGAAATAAAGAAGAGACTTACTTGTTTTGATCAGTGGGAATTAAAAAAAAAAAAAAAGAAAGAAAGAAAAAAATCGCTTCTGGTATAAACATTTTTAATCCCTGCAGTGATCATGTAGAAGATATCATAAAAACCTGATTTCTAATAATCTCAGTAGCTTCCTAGTTGTTGATCAGCAAACTAACCTAGGGCTATTGGGATTCCTGCCATCGAGTGATTCCATAGAAACCAAGGAGCAACCTACCTGCTCCAGCTAACAGAAGGACCAGCTTGAATGCCTGCAGTGCATCATTTTCTAATCCAAAGGTGGGGCCATCAACTGTATCACTGTACAGGGGATGGTGTTAATGGTTGAGCTTTGCTGGCCAGCTGTGGGAGTCAGGTACCATGTGCTGTTCAGAACCAGCTCTCAGGAGTGTTTGTTCTCCAGTGCACATTACGAATACCTAGAGACCTCGATAACTCCTTAATCTGTACAGCTGCTCACTCTCTCCCAAACAGGTAAGAGTTAAGCATTGTGAACAAGGCCTCTGTCATCAAGCCTTCTTATTAGCAGGAGAAAGGAAAACACGGATCTAAACAGTTTGCAGTACTGGGTTTTTGTGCAGGATATGAAAGAGCCTGTCTGCTGTTTTGAGTACTGAGGGCATAGCTCCTCTCACAGTCATTATACCTCGGTAAGGATATTTTAAAAATAATCAATTGTTTTAGTCTGGGGGAAATAAAATATCTTGTTGACTTTGTATTGTAAACACACCATTGAGATTTCCCTTCTTCATTTAGATTTTTTGGCTGAAGTGATTTAACAGGACATCTTTAATGTCTTGCTATGAGAAGAGAGAGAAGTGGTATGTGGTTGAGTTTACACTGTCTGCCAGGATGCTGAGGCTCAGCAGAAATAAGATAACCTCACAAATAAACAACAGATGGCCGATGGCCTAATGCTTTGATTTGGGTGTACATGACAGGGATTTATTCTTTCAACCTGGAGAAGGAGCCTCGGAAAGGCTGAAACTGCAGAAATGCCTGACATGAGGACAGACACAGTTTGTTATGGGGATTTGGTCTGAGCAGATGGTATTAGAGTACAGATCTATTATTAGGCATCTGCTCCCCATCTCAGTTATATGATGTGTAAGGCTTAGATTAAATTCCCCAAGGAATGCCTGGATCACTTGCTAATTTGTGCATGTGCATCTCTATTTGTGTCTTTGAATACAATGAGCTACATCCTGAGCTAAGTTACAGAGATTCACATTTACAGTGACAGCAGTGTGACTGCCAGCACCATCTCATCTCATTGCAGACAGCTCCTTAGTGATAAACTCTTAGTTAAGGATTAGTACTCAAAACAGACAGACTTTCTGTGCTTTCTGTGTGAATGTGTATGGATCCACACACTGAGAAGGCAGCAACAGGTAAATGTTCTGTAAGACCTGCAACCAGGTAGAAACAATATAGATTAGGATTTCTATCTGCTTTTTCTCCCTTTTCCTTCAAGTTAAGGTATATCATGGGGTCAGTAGTATGGATGCCTCTGCTGGACTTAAGGCAGGAGCGATTCCAGGCTTTGAAAGGGGGGTTTCAAAGCATCTGCCGTAATGAAAATGCCATGTCTTGCAACAAGCCAAATAATTTAGGGACTTTTGAACTTTGTTGTTTTTTTTTAATGTTTCCCATGTGAACAATGTGAAGCTGATCAGCAGAGGCCAATGGCTTCCTGCCCTGAGGGACCAACCTCCAACTGCCCCACGTGCAGCAGGCTTGAACACAGTTCATTCAGCAGAAAATCCACACAACCTCCCCCTGGAGGGTGACTTGACAGGGTTACATGCACTAATGGGAGGAGGGAGCAGTGGCCCCCAGCAGTACCTCAGGCCAGTAACCTGCCTGAGATGGACCAGAGGATGGTACCAGAGATGGACCTGCTTTTAGTGAAGTCTGATAGCTGTCTTGCTGAGAACAGCCTGGACTGGGTCAAGGATCTGTGTTTTACCAGCATACCCCCACTCCCTTGCCTCACTGCTCCACTCCCCACAACCTTCACGCAGGGGAAGCACTTTGAGCTCTGAATCTCCCATAATTAACACTCCCACTTGGAAGCCTTGGAGCATGAGTCAGGCATCCGTGATACTGCACAGCTCTTCCCCTGACAGGTTATGTCTGAGCCCTCACAAAGGTAAGAGGACCTCATCTCACCTGCTTGGCCCTTCAAGGGGACAGGTTGTGTGGAGGCTGAGGCAACTAACCCACTTAATGAGAGAAAACACTCTCAAGCCAGCATTTCTGTCCCTTATCTTTGAATGTTTAGTAATAAGTATGTTTTAGTGCAGGAAAGATGCTGCCCTAGATGTGTCTCAGTTATAGTTGCGTTGTTGTGTTATCTACTGGGTTGCAGTGAAGGAATAAAAAGATACTGAACTTCAGCTCCAGCAAAGTGTCTCTGATAAATATGTAAAGCAAAATTCTGATTACATCAAAGAAAATAATGTATCTGTTAAGCTCTACTTCTCTGAAGCAATTTCAAGCTAGTGTAAGTTGCTTTATTAATAAATAAATACACAGATTTAACAAGCAGTTCTCTTTCCTTACACAGAGAAACTAAGGACTGACATGTAACCACTAAAATAATTCTTTTGCCTTCGAATTCCCACCATCTTCTGCAAAGCAAAAAAGTGCAATGTTTAGCTGTCCTTGTTCATGTTTATGATGTTATTTATGATCTAAGCTGCTGCATTTAGGAATGGGTGTGTGTTACCCAAGTTAATAATGTTCAAGGGCAAACAAGCTCTTACATCTGATCCCAATTAGAGTGGAAGAATAAGAGCTGAAATTCAAAAATGTACCCAAAAGTTATCTTCATACTGCCATGATGGGTGAGCCTGGATCCTAAGGCTTCTAATGCAGGTCAGAGGCTCATCCTTTGTGGCTGAAGGCAACTTATTAGCTATTCAGTTCTTCAAAATACATCAACATGAGGGTACTATATGACTGAAACCATCCAAGTATAAGATTTCTTGTAGAGTTTAGTGGTTGTACATCTGTTATGATGACTGATCAACCTCAGTATACAGTCACTGTTACTCCAGGATTTAGTGGTGCACATGAGCTTTGTCAGACCTACGACCACATAAAGCCCATATCCTTCTTTTTCCAGTCAGACAAGTACCCCAGTGCCTCCAGACAGTGCTCCTGGGGTGGAAAGGAAACTGGACACCCTTTTACCCATTCTTTCTGTGACAATAAATCAGTCTGGCTCAATTAAACCTAGTTTATATAATTGCATGAGAACGGCCATATCTGTTTGAGCTATAGAGTAGTTACAGCCCTATTTATTTGCATGGTGCTTAATTTTTGCTGACTACTGAACTGGTCTCCTGAAATGTTAGAAGACAGATGAGGCATTGCAGTAATGTAGTTAAGTTCTCTGACGAAAGTTTTCTTTCTAAGAACAGAGTAGAAGGAGATGGGTGGGGATCTGAGATCCCAGTAAACATCTGTGGGTGGGGAGTTAATAGCTAGGGGACTAATCAGGCTATTCCAGCCCTGAAAAAATTCAGTGGCAAAGGCCATTGCACTGATCCAAAAAATACTGTGGATTATCAAGTTCTGCATTTTCACTTTCCATACTAAGAATCATTCTAAGTGGAGAGAAAAAAATCAATATAAAAATGGGAATGGAAAATAAAGCCCCTTTCATGAAAGACATGTAATAAGCAGAGAAAATTGCCTCTTTTCATTACAGCCTTAAGCCTGACCTTATGCTCTGTCTCACAAGCAGTATTTTTCATTATTATCCTCAGAAATATCTTATATTCCATGTATTTATTCTTGCTTTTGAAGAAATTCAGATAATAATGGCGATGACTGTGATGAGGAACTCTGTTTTATGGGAGCTAACCCGTGGCCATCCACTCAAGGCTTCTAAAGAATTTAAAAGGGTTTCTCTCCCAGAATTTATAGTTAATTAATACTTTTCACCCTCAGCTGATGATATTTCAGACTGAGTAAATTGTATCTCTCATTGCTCAAGTGGAACTGTCAGATACGCAAACCCCAGATTTCTTTCATTAAAAAAACCCCCAAAACTATGGATAAATAAAGAAGGTAAAAGTCTACCCTAGCACGGGTTGCAGATGGCATAAAGAGAAAACGTCAATCTTGTATTAATCACCAGCAACAATTGTTTCACATTAAGCTTAAATCTTGGCAAGAGCATTGTATCTAATTCTCTGTGTTTTACTGAGGTGGTAGAAGCTGAGGGGGAAGAGTGCCAAAAGTATTTATACCTCCTTCACAAAGTTGAATAGAATCAAGCCTGAGTACAGCATCAGACTCCACTAAAAGCAGGTCCATCTTGAGAAATGAAACTCATTGGTGTAGCTAAAAAATTAGTGACATAATGCCATATCCCAGCAAAGAGATCTAGGATGCCTAATTGTCCAGAAATAGAGACAGAAATGAGCCTGAATGACAAGAAAAACATCTAACGTTTAAAAATTTCTAAATTCCATCATTTTCCTTTGATAAATGGGGGTCAAAAAGCACTACCCAGAATTCTTCAACAACATACACCATTTAAAGAGATGAAATCTGAGTTGCTTATCAATCATAGTCCAGAGGCTTATTTATGAAATGGTGTTTCCCAGGATGTGGGAGTTTTTTGTTTGTTTGTTTTCCTGGGCCACATTACGTGGCCCACATTGCTGAGGATGCTGCTGTGCATTTGGCTGGGTTAAAAGAGTTTATAAAGCAAATAATTAAGAATTTATATGGCATTATATTATCAGGTAATCTCATCACCATCCATAGATTTTCTTGAATTTTATTTCTTCATTCTTTTCTTCCCAGTCTCTCCTCACAACAGACAATTTTCAGGTTCTTGATGTCTCAGCTTGGTTCTTTTTGTGAAACTTAGTCCTAGTTTCTTCTTTTATTTTGGGGATATTTATTCACAATATTCCCTTGTATTGACAGTATTCACTTACTTTTAAAATGTTTCAGTTTTCCCTCTTTTTTTTGTCAGAGAAAAGAGATTCAAAATACAATCTTTTTAGGCAATAAAATGATTTCTTTCCTATTCATTTTTTTTTCTGAAAAAAAAAATCATTATTGACAATCAAAAATAAAGGAAGAAAAAAATTAAAATTTTTCTTCTCAAAAGCTGAAAGTTGTAATCATTTCAAGTGTAATAAGCATAACTCCAGAGTAACTCTGCCAATTTGTATCATTTGGGAATATGAAGAAATGTGACAAACGCTAAACTGTTTGTTTTTGGTTGGTTGGTTGGGGTTTTTTGGGTGGTTTTTTTTTCCCTGCTGATCTGGTTGAGTTGGGCATTTCTTGAGTATGAACTCTCAAACCTCTTCTAAGATGGGCAGATCCCTTACCCAGAGTTGAATAATTTAAGAATTTCAGGTGCTCCTAAGATATGTGGTTTGAAGACCTGACATGTTTTCAAATTTGGTTGACACCCTGCATCTTAGGCAGAAGTTGACAAGTCAGAGTGCCTGCTTGTCCAAGTCTCTTTCATGTGGTCTTGAAAAAGTAAAATCACCCTTCCTACTACTGTATCTGTCAGGATCAAATATTTATCATTAGACAAGTTACTTTATCCATAATGTTAGGGGTGGAAGGAAGGTAGCAATGTATCTCATAGGAGATTGACACATCTAAAGAACCTAGCAAGGTTAATTCTCTGCCTGTGCATCACTGCCTCTGAATGGAAGCTTTGTAATTGAAGAGGGAAGACCTTCCCTAGCAAGTGTTTTCCTTATTGACATGATCATTTATTGTTTATTCATGCTCACTATAGCAGGGAAGACCTATTTTCTTCCAAAGAGGCTATTTATACTGCTTTCTAATTTTCCATTTCACTGGCTTTATGACTTGTCCTTCATGTTTGCCGAGTTTTCTCTGCTGGAGGAATTTTCCTCCTCTCATAAGAAGAGAGGCACAACTTGAGAAAGAGTACAATGTAGATTTTTTTTTTTCAAATTCCAGCAGGTAAAAAAAACCCCTCAAGAAGCATGACTGGGCCTTCTGTACTTCCTGCAAAAGTCCTGCTGGCCAGTCAAGTGATTTAAGCCTCAATGTAAAAAAGCTAAATGAAACTGGAAGGAGTAGGAGTGCAAAGTCATCTTTACAGAGCAATGGATTCAAAACTTTTTTTGTCCCTGTTTTGAAGATATGATATAGGTCTGTGCTTGTTTGGGCTTGGCAAGAGTGAAAATCCCCATGGACTCAGGCTCAGTGACAATGTGGTTGAGAAATGCAACTCCCTATCAAACACTGACATAACTTGTTTCACTTTTTCAGCCAAGTGATTCCTGTAATTTCCCATGACAGCAAAGTGATTCATGTAAGAAAAATTAAAGATTATTTCCTTTCCTTCAGAGACCACTGTGAGCTAGAAGTCACCAAAGGAAACCTTGAGTGACTTTTGGAGCACACAATATCTGTGCAGGTCCAAAATAATTAAAAGTCTGGATGTTCAGGGAATTAATTACTGTTTTGGATTTTTTAGGATTTACTACAAGACAGGGCCCTGTTCCATAGAGGGAAAGTAAAGTGCTTTTATTGAAAACTCTTTGTAAAGGTGACTAAGCTGTTTCATAGTACACTGCTAGACTTCTGTATGGAAAGTTAGGGCCAGATCCCTCTGTTGTAAATTGTGCAGCTTGGGAGATTGACACAAAAAGTCCCAGCCAGTACCCTCATCATCACAGCAGCCACCTCTTCGGTCTCTCACGCGCTGCAAAGATTTCTCTAGCTAGTTTTCGTTACTCTGGCTGAACAAACTTTTGGGCTGCTTAAGGATCTAGAAACTGCAAAACATAATGTGAATTTCTGCTCTCCATTGTCCTTTCACAAATCACACAGAGAACGAGAAGGCCACTCAACTCACATTTCAATAAGAACTACATTTATTTACTCTTTGTATGCTTTGTTAGTGGATGGGAAACGGTCCATTAACAATATTTTCATCACAGAATAGTGTGTTTTGGAAAGGAATTTGGAACTCAGGAGGTCCTTAGAACAACCTCCTGCTTAAAATGGAGTTAGCTGTGAGGTTGCATCAGCTTAATCAGGGATTTGTCTAGACAGGTCTTGGAAAATTCCATAGATGGACACTGCTTCAGTGCTTGACTGTCCTCATTGTGGAAAAGTCTTCTCTTGTATCTGCCTTGAACCTCTCCTGATTTATTTAGGACAATCTTCTTTTTTTGTTGTCCCATCCTACTCCTCAGTGAAGAGCCTGGTGGTTTTTCTCACTTATTTTCTTGTATGTATTAGAAGGCTAGGGCCCCCTAAGTTTTCCTTCTCCATGCTTGTCATGGTATCCCAAAATATTGCCAAGTATTCTCCTTTAAGTTGACTCAAACCAGGACAATACTGAAGATATGTGTAGGCAATAATGCCAAGGTTTTGGTTACTGTTATGTTATTGTGTCAGTTTATTTCCTAATTAGATATGTATTACAGATAAAATAATTCCCTCATGAGGTTAAGCACTACCAGAGTGACCCAGAAGTCTGTAAGCACTCATCAGTCTAACTCAGTTCCCATGTTTAGTCAGATGGAAGTTCTCTGTGATTCAGTCTCATATTTTTAATATGCAAACTTTGTTGACTGAAGCCTTGGAGGCAATGTTCTTCTGCCTCAGCAACACACTGTAAATCCCACTGTTTCTTTGAAAATATAGTGGGAGATAACACAGAATTACCCATTCACTCATGGGACACAACATCTGTAAAGGTCTGAAGGCAATTTTACTTGCAGGACTATATTTTTGAAGATTTTGTTATCATTATTTCAGGAATAAGGTCTTGGCTCTACACTCAAGATATCTCTGTATGGGTTAGGAGATGTGTTTTCAATTCCCTATTCCACTATCAATTTCTTTTTAGACTGTATAGGTATAAATAACAGGGCTTTTATCTAATCTTTCCTTATAGATATAGAAAGCAAGCAGGCATTTCCAGAGAATGATCGATTCCCTCCTAAACCAGACACTGAACAGTTCAGCCCTATAAGAACCTTTTTTTTTGTTTAATGTCTCTTACACAAAAACCTTGTTTCCTTGCCTAGGTGCACACACCTGCATTTCAGACTTCTCAGATTAGAAGAGATGAATTGTACTCTGAGTTTTCCTGAGTCTCAGTTCTTGGCTTTAAGCTTGTCAGTGTGTTTCAGGAGGGATTAATTGAAAGGATAAGAGCCTTAGGGATTTTGAGGTATCCAGTGCCACGTAGAGCTAGGGGCTGTGGTTTAGTTACATATATGCATCCATTAAGGTATAGATAGAATAGCTGTGTGGGGTGAAAGGAGTACAAAGACTATGATGGAAGATCTGTAGTTGGGGTCCTTTCAGAAAGAGGCACAACATAACTCCCAACTTCTTCCTCCAGATAAGAGCACAGAGAAGGTGACACTGCCTCCCCATGCAGGTGCGTCTGCCTCTCATCAGCAGCACCATGCTAAAAGGGAGGAACCAAATTAATAAAACTCAGAAATTCACCTCAGCTTCTCCAGTTGCAAACCACGCTTTAAATTTTTATGTGGAATGGTGTGATGGGTATAATGTACGATTTCATTTCAAGTAATTACATTCTCCCTGCTTAAAATGATCACTGTAGTTCCCATTGGAAAAACGATTTTTCATTTCTCCCCCTCCTGCAGCCCGCTGGGTAGGTACTATTGCTGCCAGAGAGTGGCTGCTGTGTGCCACCCCCATGCCCTCCATGTACACACATATACAAATTGTGGTGATGTTAGAATCAGCCTTGTATATGCAGATTTTTGTCCTGCCTGAGCCTGAAATTGGCTGGAATTGCCTGGGTGTAGCTGAGAGCAATATCTGACCTGCAGTTTCCAAACCACAGGGGATGAAAGAGGCTGGAAAATTCAGTGCTCTAGTCAGACTTTGCAACTAGAGAACAACATTTTAATCAAGTATCCAGAATCACAGAATTCTTCTCCATTCCTCAGTAAAGCAGATTTTGATGGATTGTGAGACCAGATAATCAGGGGCCAGGTGGGGTGAAGAGACTCGATGGCTACCAGGCAGTGTGAACAGTCATGTGAATGCTTGCAGTGTACTGTGGGCTTCTCAGGAAAATAACAGCCTCCCACGTGGATTATTACATGCTTCCACCAAAGGTGATTTAAGTGGTCTGTTTTACTGGGCAAACAATCTAGGAGGGCTCATGCAGTCACTGCCTGTTGGAGGAGGTAGCAGGCAGAAACAGACAGGGGATAGCTTGTTTTAAAGTTCTAAGTCAAGCTGGCAACCCTTTTTAGCTAGGCACTGAGACAATAGGAATACTTGGCTAAAAGCCAAGTGGATGCCTGCTTTTCCCTCTTCTGCCAAATCCACACACAGAGCAAGCCTTATTCTGTGGCTCTCAAGGCAAGTTCCACATTTAATTTGAGTTCAAAACTCCCTACTCACACATGGGGTTTTGGGCTTTTGGTTGGTTTGGTATGTTTTGGTTTGGGTGAGGGGGGAGTGAACACTCTATTTGGTTTGAAGTTTTTTGGTTTTCATTTGGTTAATTTGGTTTGATTTGGTTATTGAACTGCTATATTTATATTCCCAGGCAGCTGTCACACTGTGGTGTGTGTTAGCAGTCCAGGAACTGGCTTCCTCTTGGCATGAAATGAAGCAAGACCCAGGTGTTCACCCTGCAGTTTGTATTGTTCCATTCTTCTACATTCCTACAAATGATCAGTTTCCCCCTTTTTTCCTCTTTTCTCTTTCTCTCTTTCTCT
>VWYP01016405.1:10511-28518 GCA_013400435.1 Pycnonotus jocosus
TTTTTTTTTTTTCCTTTCTTTTTTTTCTCCCCCCTTTTTTTTTTTTTTTTTTTTTTTTTTTTTTTAGATTCCCCTGCAAATGTTTCCTTCTCAAGATATATTTACATTTTATTCATGACTCTGTCAGGATTAATTTCAGTGCTTCACGCTGCCTGTGACTCCTCATGTATAATGAATGAAGCAGCAGCTGGTGCAGCTGACAGCCTGGGCACTCCAAGGGCATACACACACCAGCATCATTGGCAACTTCCTACCAGGAAGGATTTTAATACCCCTGCTGTCTGAAATGCACTTCTGGCCAGGGCATGCTTTAGGAAAAAAAATGTGGCAGCTCTAAGCAGAAGGTACTTTTCAAATTACTTTCTTTCTGTTTATCTATGTGCATTGATAACAGCAAAGGCTTCGGCTCCATCACTGTCTTAAGGCTGTAAGATGCAGTGTCCAGACTTGATTACCTTGGTGAAATCCTGTGGTATTACTTAGCCATCTCATTACTGTAAGAAACTAATCCTGGATCTGGAGTAGCATACAGACAGAGCCTCTGTTTTCCCTTTTTGATCACACAGAATAACTTCTTTATGTCATAACTGTCCACAGGCCAGGGATGCTTTCACACTGAATATGCTCTCAGAGAGTCAAAATCTCATCCCTGATTCTGCCACTGGGTTCTTGAGTAGCCTTGGCATGGTGTTACCTCTTGATATTTCATGCTCTTCGCTTCATTCATTTCTGTTTTCCTCCAAGTACTTTGCCTGTTTAGATTAGAAACATCTGTAGAGGACCATATTAGATGTCTGGATAGACCCTAACACTGACATCTTGATCTTCATGGAAGTTTTTAAGTTGAGCCATAATAACAGTAATTAAACAGTGTTTTCTGTATTCCTAATTGAATTGCTACCTCAGCCATGTACAGCACTCACAGTCAACCAAAAAAAGCAACTGTAGAAGTTACCCCAACACTTAGTGTTTTGTCTATTTTTTAGATGATGGAAAAATCAAGTTTGAGGTAATTCATAAAATGGCATTTCAGATTAATCTTTAAATATATCAAAAGACCAAAGTTTCTAGATGATCAAGTTTGCTTGTGTTTCAATATTTATAGTTATTATGACTGCTTTAATTTTAACTCTGTAAATACTTTTAACATTTCGGCTTCTTTGCAATGTTTGGGTTGTAAAGCAACATACAGCATACCAGATTGTCATCTCAGCATTGAACTCTATTTTCAAACCATGTCAGGCAAAACCTCAGATGGCAGAACTCTCTTCCATCTTCATGTTTTCTTGTGAACACAGGTTACAATATAGGGATGCAGAATCCCTCCTAACATCATGATTAACTATTATCTGTCTTCTGGTTCATAAAAGTCATACTTCTTAGGAAAAAAAAAAATCAGTGTTGAGCCTTGTAAGGTGGTGTCATCAAGTTGTCTTCCAAAACACTGTGTAAATATTACAGTCTTAGTTAATAATTAAATATCTCATTCCAGAGAAATTGGACAGATTAGCTAGACAAAAAACTATTCATCCAAGGACTATGGTTTTTTGATCTGACTCTTATTGACTGATTTTCACACTGACAATTTGACAAATGAAAGAGTTTGCTAATCTTTCACAGGTGGGGAAAATGAGGCCTATGATTTGCAGATGGTTTGTCACGGATTCAGTCCCCAGGAAAACTAGGATCCACACTTGGAGGGATTCTTAGCCCGCAGCACTGTGTTCAGGCCAACACATGGGGTTGGCATCAGCAACCTGAAATAAAAAGTGAGGTGCCACAGAGCACTGAGAACACATCTTCAGGATGGATTTTGCAGAGAAAATGGTTCTGGCCCTTCACTCTTCAGGAGAATATAGGACCACTGTTCCTTAGAGTATTTGAAAAAGAGGATATTTTCTAGTTCATTTGTCCAGTACTTTGTTAAAGCAGTTACATCTGATTACAGTAACTTCCACTATTTCTCCCTTCTCACAGTTCCTCTGTATTTGCATCTGCTTCTTTCTTTTACTTTCTGCCAGCTGAAGACAATGCAAGACAAATTTTGCCTCTCACCAACCAGACATCTCTTCAGTCAAGAGGTTTAGATTCATTCAGATAAGCTGTCACTTACGTAATTCTTCTTAACTTGTCTGTTTGATCCTTGCAGTTTTTGTAACCAAAACAGGTCTAAGAGAATGTATTAAACAGGAGAATTCAGGTGCTGGCAGCTCAGAAGACTCTATTTTCTTTCTTACAAATTCTAATGTTTTTGATCCAGAATGGTTGTGATCAGGACACTAACCAGACCTGATCCCCTGTGCACCGAGTTGTTTATCCTTGTGATTATCAACTTTTGTGACCCTTAACATCCTGGCTGTGGTCCAGGCTGCACTGTCAATACATTTAACATATAAATTCTGAAATATCCCCCATTCATCTGGGTCCTGCACTTCTTATTGGCTGTCATAATGGTGTGTGTTGTTGCTATGCATGGTTGAACATTGAGGGACTGCTCTGCATTTCTGTGGATGTTGCTATTTTCTCTGCTGTGTTTCCTGCTATAGAAACATTTAGCTTTATGATTCCCAAACTTGTGAAAGACAAGCCATTATTTCCTCTCAGGGAAATAAAGCCAGTTACACATATCCTGACTCCCACAAGACATTGAAAAAGACTTATTTGTGCATAATTTGCTTCTTGGACCTTCACATTCACCAGTGCAAGAAATATATCTTTGTTTTTCTTGTTTCTGGTATCTGTCAATAACCTGCCATTACAGAAAGCCATGAGATACCAGCACAGGGGTAAAAATAGCCCTGAAAGCTGAGAGACCATGAGTGTAATCCAATTCTTCTAACTTTCAAATTCTAACATGGAGAGGTCATGGTGCTGAGTGCCTCTGAGAATCTTTGTATTGAATGTTTTCCTTATCCTACAGTAATTTATTTGGGCGTATTTGTATCATAAAGCCACAGGTTATTTGTGTGTGGGATCTGTTTGATCCCAGCAGCAAGGAAATAAAATTGTTCATTTTCCTGTCAAAAAAAAAAAATCAAAATCTTGGGAATATTCATTAAAATATTTAGACAAAATGGCTTGTCAAGAGCACAGTGGATGTCTGGACTGTCCTTCCAGCCCCCAGCTGAGCTTCGGGAGAAGCATGGCTCAACCCCTGGGGTTGTCTATGGCATTAAATATGTCTTTGATCAAGGAGAAGACAAGAAGGCATGCCTGCTGGTCTCAGTTCTGATTCTGTTCCCATTTGCTCAGTTTGCTGTACTGTTCAATGCAGGGCAGCTTATTTTTTATACCTTTGAAACAGCAACTGCAGAAACTTGCTCACCAGCGGCAAGGCAGTGGTTGTCCCAAAGCTTAGCTAGAGGGGCTGAGCAAGCCTCTCATGCTGCTGGCAGGGAACCAGCCAGACTTGATTTGTGTAATCTCACAGGTTAAAAAGTTCTTTGCTGTGCTCAAGGTAGCAGTATGGACATGCACAGTGTTTTCTCCAGCTTAAAATCATGGTTGCAAATCACTTGAAGTGCCCCCTGACACATGGATCTGTGGTATTTTCTCAGTCCAAGTCACCAAGGAATTCGCAGAAAAATACCTGGTTTTTCAATTAAATTGTGTGGTTTCACGCAGAGAAGAGTCAGAACCAAGAACTGAGAAAAACAAAGCTCTTCTAGTCCAAAGGCTGGTTGGGGAAGAACCAGGCAATAGGCATGATTCTGTAAATTTACCTAAGCTGGGGCACCAGGCTGTCCCAAAAAGCCAAGGTGATATTTGCCTTTTTCAGCAATGAATGATATCTTAAATTCAGAGCTTTTCGTGCAATAATTTGTAAATGTGAGAAATGCTTGAGGATTGTTGAGCCCCCAGACAGTTCCAAGTTCAAAATGAGTTTCCAGGGACACTTTGGGAACTTCTTGTCTCCCCATCTGACTGAGTTTGTTGTTCTCCTGCTTCACATTAGGAGGAAATGACATGTTAACTGACAAAAGAGTGCATCTTTTAGTGCTACTTCTAAGTGCATAGAACAGTTCCCCAGGAAGCAATCTAATTCCAGCTGGAAACTGGATGCATGTGTATGGCTATATTAGTATATCTATTTTTAAAATAACCTTTATTTTCAGTTTGCTATCAAGCACTAGTCCAAAACATTATTGATGGAGCAAATTTGGTTCAGCAACGTGGAGATTACTATAGTTCAGGATTTTAAAAGTGCCAGAAAGGCCCCTGGGCAGCCAGATCCAATTGTTCATGCTGTTACATTGCTGGAAAGGGACCTGCAGAGGATTTGGCTTGTACAGTCTCCTGGATGATCACTCAGGTGTTAGCAGGGGCCACAAGATTCTCTCAGTAGGTAGCCAAGATGAATCTACCCTGTTGAAAGGATGAGGGAATTCAGCAGTAATGCTGTACACCAGTCTGTAGTTGTTCTCTTCAGTGCTAAAGGGAGTACTGGCATAATTAATTTATGAGCATGAGAAGCAAAATCTCTGTGCATATAGCTGCTGGTTTTGGGGTTTTTTTTTCTGTTTTTCTCCAGAGTAGATAAGATTATTGCTGCATACAGGCTTTATTTTCTCTTACATACAAGAGTCTAAATTCAGAATAATAAGATAGAAGTAAGAGCAAGTAATCCTGATGGCCCAGTGGCAAAAGACATAGGAGACATAGGAGGAATTTTGTTTCACTTCTCTTAAATTAGAATCTAAATTCTTAATCACTTTTCCTATGAAACATCTCAACATCGGACCAATACCCTCAGATCACCCATTTTCTGCAGAGTGCTTTTTTATCCAGATCTTTAGATTCAGTAACAAGTTTATTGAGTGAAAGGAGACTGCAGGCAGTATTTCTGCAGTGAGTATTTAGAGTGCACTTGATTGCATTAGTGCTTGTATATGGTGTGTTACATAAGCAGAGAATGATTAAGGCACATTTGTTGAACGGTGACAACTGTTGTTCTTGCCAATAATAACAGCCACCATTATGCATGCCAAATGCAATCAGCATTTCCCTGTGCTTCAGGGCATCAGCTGATGGCTTCTGCTGCTGAAGGTGTGCAGGGGAGGGTCAGAAAGCAATTCCCTTTCCTTAGGTGTTGCCATAACTCAATGGTTGAAGAAGGGGAGACATGATAAATAGCTGGTCTTACAGAGATCGGCACACTTTGCTCAGATCTAGGTTGAGTTTTGCTTGGTACTTTGTCTGTGTGAGTAGCACCTACTAAGGACTTCTCTCTTTGTGCTTGCTGTGTCCTAAAGCATCTTTCAGAAAACTGTGGTTGCCTCTGACAGGCAGCCAGACCTTGTCTGTGTTATGCTGCAAAATTCAATGAATTTATAACAAAGTGTAACTGTTCATGGGGCAGAATTATGGAAGAAACTGGAGCAAGATGAATGTCAATATAGCCTTCAGTAAGCAGTTTCTCTTCCCTGAGCTGTCACAAAAGTAATTGTGTCTCTGATTACCCATTTTTTCCCAGAGCACCTACTGGGAACATCCTAAGTGTATACACTCTCTCTTCCTATAAGGATAACGCTTAAAATAATGTTGTGCAGATCTACATGCCCAACCTGCCACCCACCTTCTCTTCCAGGACTTGTCCAAGCCAGCCAGCAAGGCAAATCAGTCAGCATTTTTATTTCTCTGTGTATCATAAAGATAGACACAGCCCTACTTTAACCTACACCAGCACCAAGAGAGCTTCTGCAGCCTAGCTCCAGCTTTACACCAGAAAAAGAGTAAGCAGATTCAGGCCAAGCAACTGTCTGTAAGTGATTAGAAACAAATGGGATTTGGCAAATACCGAGTTGGCAGGAGGCATTAGAGAGCAGCTCTTCATCAGCAGGTTCCCCACAGCGCTCTGAAGGGTCATTGTGTGCACTGGCAGAATTCTCACGTTTCCTTGCTCCCTCCTTCCCAGAGGCATTTTGGGGAGGAAGATTATTCTTTGCCACATAATCACTTCTCCCCTCCCTCTCCCCACAGCACGCCCTTCCTTCACAGGTTTGTTTATCATGCTGAGCCATGATGCAGGGTTTTTTCCTGCGCTGTTTCTCCTCTGCCCCCCCTTCCTCTCCTTACATAAATTTTTATTGCAGAAGCAGAGCCTCGAGAGATTTTTGATCAGTGAAATATTCGGGGTTTCATGAATTGCTTCTGCATTTAATAGGATGCTAGCAAGGAACTAAGTGAATGCCAATGGAGTGCTAGAGGAGGAGGTCCTGCTTCAGGTTTATCCTCACAGATATCTCAGACACTGACAGGAAGAGTCTATAATTCATTACTTTGATAGAAGCATCTCCCTTTACTGAAAGAAAGAGGTAGATGCTCAGGAAGCTATGGAGTCTGTGGTGATTTAACCTTTTTTGGCCATTTTCTTCAAACTGTTACTGATTTAACCAAATTTCTCTGGCTGTCTAGGCAAAGGTATTTGCAATATTGGTGCATCTGGAGACTATCAGATCAGACACATAACGAGGCATTTGAATTATGCCTAAATTAATATATTCCATGCATCTTATGACTTAGAAAAATTTAGAGGTGTAAGTTCAGTCAGAAAAAATATTAGCAGTGTTTTGGTGAAATTTGAGTCATTTGTTTCTGAGTTTTGCTAATTTATTGATGGTTGTGGCTGGTTTTTAACATTAGTAGAAATAAAATTTTCTGTGAAGACTGAGATAAGGGTCAATAAGAGAAATTATGTGTATAGGGAATAAAACAGAAAAACAAACAACGTTCAGGCTACAGAATGGGTATTCTTCAGGCTACTGTAGAAGAGAGGAATGACAGCATGAAATGAAGTCTAATTTCAAAAAGCTGAAACAGCTTCAAGAAGGCAACAGGATTTTTCTGCTATGGGGAATTTAGTTCCTCAAGACAGAAAGACAGGCCACCATGGAGCCATGGGTATTTCAGTCTGACAGTAGGACACACAGGTGTGGCATAGTCCCCATAGAAGTCGAAAGATTTCCGTGGCTGGGATGCAGCTCTCCATATTCCTTCTCAACTCCCTGAAGCCTGGCTTTACTGGCTGAGGCTGTCTTGGCTAAGGATCTTGCAGGTGGAGCTGTGTACACCAGACCTGACTGCCAAATACCTTTGTTTTACAGTTCCTCTGTGCTGAAAGTGAATAATGTCCATGGGTGTAGGTGTGAACATGCACTTATCTCTGCTATGAAAATTCCAGAGATTGTCAATCAATCTTTGAGGAGTTTACCTTGTTCATACATTAAACTTTCTGGTGAATTATCAGTCTGGCTCTGCATGCTTCAGCTGCAGATGACAAACATGTTGAGCAAATTCCTAATGAGCTGATTACTTAGCTTAGCATTTAAACTGCCACATTTAACATCCTTCAACTCTCATAAACATATTGAACTACTAAAGGGATTATGGCTGCCAGGTTTGCCATGTCATTACTATAAATTAATCTGAGAATTTAATCAAAGATATCACCAGAAGCAAAATAACAGAATGAGGTGTTGAGATGATAAGTATTTAACTAAGAACAAAATAGAATTTTTGTACTGAGAGTTCATTTTCAAGAAGGTTTGTTGTAAGCAAATGTAGAGGACACAGATGCAATATTTCCACTGTGTACATATGCAAATTATATAGTGTGCTTGGAAATTTTTAGCACATTTTCTGATGGCTTTTTTCAAATTTTCAAACATCTTGTTTCAAGGTCATGAATGAGGGGAAAACTGGTGGGCTCTTTGAAATCAGCAGTAAAAATTACACAGACCCTGGGTATTTCAAGCCTGAGTGTTGATTTTACATCCATAGGAAAAAAAAAAATCCATCCATTGAAATCTCCTCCACAAGCCAAATTTTATCTGTGGTATAGAGGCAACACCTTCCATGAGTGGCTCTGTTTTCACATGAATTGAGAGCCCATGTTTGCCCCTCTTCACATTCTGGACATCAGGTCTGTGATCAGAGCTGAAAAGCTGTTTCCAGTGTGTTTCCTGGTCTCTCAAATGTCAGGAATGTCAGAACTACATCTTCACCAGCGGTTCACATGGCCCAGTACAGGTGTATTTAGGGCACAGTTTTCTCTCCCTTCTGGAGCTCTACTGTCTTCTACCTTACATGATGCATCACTGGATTTTACCAAAGGGAGGGGTAGGAGGTGAAAAGTGTAAAAAAGAATCTAACCTTTAGTTCCCACTAGGTGCCAAGACTATTTGCCCACATCCAATCCACATTACCATCCTCCATTATTCTCCTTTTACCCTTTAAGACATGATTTATGGCAATGAAAGTCAATTGTTACAGACATTTCTTAACTCCTGGGAAAATTTGGTTTTAGTTTTTCCTCTTAGTTTATATAAATTTATTGTTTCAGAGTACATATCCATTGTTCTTAACTGTAGACAGAAGATGTCAGCACTTCTAGAAACTGCTTCACCAAATGTCACGCTGAATGACCAGAAAATGTTAAAACAACTGTGAGCACTCACACAAATCTTTGTTAGGAAAATTGCAGAGCAGCACCTTAGAACTTATCGACACAGATATGTAATTCACCATCTTGGACTCAGGTGTCCAGAACATTATTTAACTCTCTCTAAGCAACCACATACAGTCTTTTTGAAACTTATGCCTTTTCACAGAAGGTTACTGGGAAAGATAAGTAACCCTTAATGCAGTTGTCTACTGAATTAGGAGCTCTTCTGTAAGTTTCATCATCTTTCATCAAATCCCACTGATAAGGTATTTTTTCCTGTTAGCACTTGGAACAATGAAGTGACTGTTTTATTTCACATATTTTCTCATATGTAGCTCCTTTATTGCCTTTGCCATCCAACCTCCCTTTCTAATGTCCTTGTGTCCATGTGATGTGTCTATCTCTGTAAGAAAAGGGTAGGATTCCTGTGGACAATAAAATTCTACAAAGCATCCACAAGAGCTAGTGAACTGAATCTTACCCTAGGCAACAAAGTTTCTTTGTGAACAGCTTTATTTGTGAAAGAGTTAATGTGAATTAAATGTTAATTTCTCCATTGTTTGTGTCCATTAGGACGGATCTGAATCTTAATGGACATTGGAGATTTAAGGGATGCTTCATTGATGTGCATTGTACCTGCTCCTTTCAATTGCTAATGTATGGATTGTAGAAAATAAATGGTTACAAATCAAAGCATAAATATGGATCTGCAAAAGAAGTTGTGTTGCTTGGTAACATGGACCCTGTGCCTGCCAGACGCTGATCAGGAACCCTGTGCTTTGTGTGGCATTTGTGTCAGAAGATAACTATTATCAGGGGGTTGCATGAAGTTTATCAGGCAGTGGCATGGGCTGGCTAAATGACTGGTTACAGATGTTACTGGCTCCTACATCCTCCTCTCTTGAGTCATTCCCTCCAGAAAACTCCTTTCTGCAGAGTATGATTATTTCTTATTTCTGCTGTGTTATACACACCATTAATCTTCCTTCCTTTCCTAGTTATTGCTGTCACCTCCTTTTGTAGCCAGAAGGGACTTAGAACTGACAAACAAGAGAACCCCTGTCCTGTAATCTGCTGACAGTACAGGATATCTGTTTCTCACACAGCAGCTTCAGGGGCTGTGCTTCCTCACAGACATCAGCTGAGGCAGATTAAGAGTAATAAATTCCCTCCTAACTCATAAGATAGGAAGTGGTGGAAGAAAGAAAATATTATACACATAGAAGTAGATACTGTCAGTAATGGAAGTAGTTTTTTGCATGTTGAGTTGATGAGTGCATTTTTACCCTTGTCTCATGGATTCAGGGATTTATTTGAAGTTTCCAGAGGGTTGGAAAATAGGGGTCTACAAGCTGTGAGAGCCTGAGATTGGTGGCAGAGGGTGGAAACTTTCATTCAACCTCTAACTGTGCTTTTAGTGCCTCCAAATACTCCCAACAGATGTTAATGTACAATAAATGAAAAACAGCAATCATCTGGGAGGTGGGAGTAGTAATATTATGCTGTATGGCATAAAAAGTTGGCTTAAAGTAGCTGGTGAGAGATCAAGATAGGGTGCTCAAAGGCTGGCCTGGAAATACAGCTGTTGAAGGAAGCAGAAAATTAGACACATCTTGTTTGATACAACTCAGAGAGGTGTACAGGGGTCAATAGTCACAGCAAGACCCATCAAAGGGAAGCTGACAATGTGATCTGGAGCAGAAAGAAGCACTTCTGTGTCTCATAAACTGAAAGGGATTTTTTTCTGCTATTGGCATACATTACTTCACTGTCCCATGCCCTTTATATGAGTGTGTTGATCCAACTTCTACTGAAGTGTGTGTCATCTTCCAGGGGTTTATGAGCATCTGTGGTTACTGAGAATAGCTGCTACTAATTTAGGCAATACACCCCAAGAGATTCCCTGGCTTTCAGTAGAGAAGGTACAGGAACACAACACATTGGTACCTATTCTGTTGATTTATATTTCCTTAAAGAAAGATGCAACTTAAGCTTGCTGGCTACTTCCTTTACATGAAAAAAATGCAACATTGCAGCAACAATAATCCTGTGATTAGTTCTAGAAAACATATCAGTATTTATTTTTAATGTGTTTTTCATCTCCCTTTATTTTTCTGCATTTCTCTGTGTGCATCATCTCTCACCCATCTGAAAGCAGAGCACATGACAGCTCAGTGATACCTTACTGATGTACAAGGGAGTGTCACTGTTGTCTATGCAGAATGTATTTCTCCATGTGCTTAGTCTAAAAACATTCTGTATTGTATATATTTCCTATGCTTCATAGACCTGCTTCTTGTCAAAAGCCAGCAAAAGGTAGAAATATGCTTGCTTTCTACAGAAGTGGATGTTTTGCTTGGATGAATGCTAATGAAATGATTACATTCAGACCAAGTTTTTCTTCAGTGCTTCAACAAGTGTTATGACCCTGCTACAGGGGATTTCTTATCAACAGGTTTTGGATGAAAATCAGGTAACTGAAGACCTCTTTTGACTAAAGATTATTAGGCATTATATTGCTAATTATGACCAATGGGATTGTATGCTTAGAAATCCTCCCCAAACGAAAGCATGCCACAGCACATTGTTTTGACACTTCAGTGTACACAGGCAAACTGAGACCTGGAAAACCTCCAAGAGATCCTGAAAATAAAAGTTTTGGTTTTAATCTAGACAAGTACTTAGTTAGGCCATGGTACATAAAATGAAACATCAAAGACCCTAGGATGGTAGCTCCGTATGGAGAAATGCCCTACAAAGAGGGTCAGACTAACTCAGGGCTGGGCTGGGAGCAGTGCCTCTGAGCAAGCACAGTGCTGTGTTTGGCCAAATACTCTTATTAGTCCAGGAACATCAGCCAATGCAAAAAATTATGTTAGCTTTATTCTTTAGCCTGATCTCGGCATTCTGTTTGGTTCCCAATGGCATTGAAGTGTCACAGTCCTAAACACAGCTGAAGGGCTCAAAAACCCTGTAAGCCCACCAGACACCCTTTTTTGAAAAACAGTTATTGAAATTGCACCTTAAAAAACTTTAAAGACCCAAAAAATGGTGATTAAAAAGACAAATGAAATGTGTATGCTTCTGCTGGGGCAGAGAGACCAGGCCATTTTTAAGAGTTCTCTATAGAAATATTTGCACTTTCAGGCTTGTCAAGAGGACACAGAACTTTTCTGTAGATCACCACTTCAAATTTTGTTTCATTGAAAGTCAGTGGCATCATGCCAGTCTGTGTCTGATGAGTTGATGAAATCACACATGTCAAATGAATTGCTGTCCACACTGCCATTGACACCAGAAAGAATCTGTGGTGACAGAGGCAGAGAAGACAGAAAGTAAAATGGGCAGATACTGAATTATTCTGCTGTAGATGTCAAAGAGTTATTTGCTTTAAAAATGCTACATCAGCCATGGTAAGTAGTCACATTCCGAAGCAAGGCCTATAGGAAAAAGGCTTGTGATATTTTACTGAATCTCTGAAGAACAGAGTCTGTGGGATCTTACCCTCTGAATGGTAGAGTGTGACACTCCTTGCCATTGGTCCACCAAATAAAAACCACATCTTTTGTCTCAGGAAGTTCTTAATTTGAAAACTTTTGGGTCTTCTGAGAATATCCTAGAGAAATATTGATAAATGTCTGCTCTGTTCCTCCATAAACATTTTGAACACTATCAGAGACAGAAAATGGATTAGGTGGGTCTTCCATTTGATCCTTTCATCTAAGCCAGGACACAAGGTCTAACTTTCATATGTCCATTAGCTCCTAAGCTACTCAATTTGCCATCTGACATAGCATTGTTAAGATAAAATTGTAGGCTATCCAGAACAGTCAGTTATTAAATTGATCTCTTATCATTATTGTTTTCTGACTGATGTAAACTATGTTAATGGTGATATGAAAAAGTTTATTATCCATGCTTTTTATCTCTAGGGAAAAATAGTAGTTTAGAGCATTAGGTAGAAGGTTTTGGAGCTAGGTATTAGTTTCAGATATGTTACTGGTTTCTAATACAGCCTCAAGCAAAATACTTCTCTGGGCCTTTTCATCTGTAAAATGATGGTGACAGAGCTCTGTGAAAACATTTGGCCATATTAAAATAGAAAATACTGATAACTTAGAGCTTGTTATTATCACCATGCAGAATCCAGCAAAATCAAAGCCTCCTGAAATGTCTTCTGTCCTCATTTATATAACTTATTCCATGAACTCCAGAACATTTCTATCTAAAGATGCATACCACATGAAATCAAGTTAGAAAAGAAGAACCTTCCATACCTCTCTGGGGTTCTGGATCAAACTGGTACAGAAGGCCCAGGAAATCAAGGCTTGTTGAATCTGTTCCCATGGGATGCTATCATAATTCAACCAGTGTCGCCCTGGGGTCTATAGGTCAATTTAGCCAACCACAGAATCACACATAATCACAGAATTGTTAGGGTTGGAAGGGACCTCTGGAGATCATCTGGTCCAACTTCCAAGGCAGGGTCACCTGGAGCAGGTTACATGGGAATGTAACTTGCTCAGGATATTCTATCCTTTTGTCCAGATCATTGATAAACAAGTAAAATAATCTGGATCCAGTACTGATACCAGGGAAAACCTCTGCCATTGAGCCAGTTCTTTATCCACCTCACTGTCCATTCCTCTAACCCACATTTATCTAAGCTTATCTGAGAGGATGTTACAGCACAGTGCCAAAAGCCTTGCAGAAGTCAAGGCAGACAACATCTACTGCTCTCCCCTCATCAACCCATCCTGCCATTCCATCACAAGGGATATCAGATTGGTCAAGCATTGTTTCCCCTTGGTGAATTTGTGCTGATAACTCCTGATGACCTTTTCTTCTGCATGTTTGGTGATGACCTCCAAAATGATCTATTCCATCACCTTGCCAGGGATGGAGGTGAGGCTGACTGGCCAGTAGCTTTCTGGGTCCTCCTTCTTGCCCTTTTTGAAGACTGGGCTAAAAACAGCCTTCCTCCAGTCTGGCATCTCTCCTCTTCTCCATGATTTTTCAAAGATGGTGGAGACTGGCATAGCACCAAGATCTATCAACTCTCTCAGCACCCATGGGTGTATCCCATGATGGCCCATGGATTTTGGCTTTGTGACCACCCATAGATTTCTAGTTCTTCTTGTTTATTCTCCATGCTGGTGTGTTTGTGTGCAAGCACTTTAGAGTGGTAATCAAGCATCCAGGCTCCCTAGAAGGGTTGTGAGTGGGTTCACCATAGCCATAAACACCCTGGCTATGGTTGGCCCTTTGATCCTCATCTTGAGAGAAAGCCAGGGAGTATCTGTCACTGCCCTTGCCAGCCTGGATTACTCCCCAGCAGGATGAAGTGCCATGAACATTGCCACTTCAGACCCCATCCCTCAAGTTCAAACCAAACCGAGCAGCCAAAAGTGGAAAGCTGATCTTCAACTCTGTATCTCCCTGGCAGCCCAACTTCCTCTGCCCACAGTCAGCACTGCTGCTTCAAGTCCCCAGAGCTTGCTTTTCTTCTCACTCACTTCAGGGACTGAGTTCTCTCTTGTATTTTCTGTAAGTTAC
The DNA here is from genome assembly GCA_013400435.1 of Pycnonotus jocosus. Taxonomy (NCBI): domain Eukaryota; kingdom Metazoa; phylum Chordata; class Aves; order Passeriformes; family Pycnonotidae; genus Pycnonotus; species Pycnonotus jocosus. Next base: position 24,511 of record VWYP01016405.1, read on the forward strand.
AGGCATCTCTGCTTCATTCTTTTCATAGCACTAGTTTCTTAGCATTCATAGCAATGGTTTCTCTTTGTAGAGTGATGTTCCCTTTGGGCCAATGAGGCTGTTTAATGAGAAGATAATCTTGTTCCTTCATAAGGAAAAATTACTCAGCATTACATTTTATCCACAGAGCAAACAGATTGTCAAATAAAATAGCATATTATGCCCTAAATAATTAAATAAACACTGAGATATTTGTCATTCTGCTATTCAACAGACTGGTGTTGACTGAGAAAGCAGATATCTTATTCCAAATGATGTTGGCTTCTCTTTCAAAGTGAAGTTACAGAAGAAAAGCAATCATCAAAACTACAGAGCAGCATTCCATGTGTTTCTCCGTGACTTCCTGAGCAAATTTGTTCCATTTAGAAGTTACACAGTGATTTTTCTAAATGCCAGCACTGCAACCTCACGTTCAGAAAATTGCACCAAGATTCCTCTGTTTCTCTTGTGCTGCTACGAGGGAAGGTAGCACAACCACCATTTAGCTGACAGGTTTGTTGATAAACAAAACAGAATAGGAATTTCCTCACTTCTCACAACAATGGTGGTTCAGATAGCTGACCACAGTGGTGGTGGGGGTTTTTGCTGTTGGTTTTGTTTTGGTTTTGGTTTGGTTTGGGGATGTTTTGGTTTTGTTGGTTTAGTTTGGTTTTGAGGGGAGGGAGTCAGTTTCTTTAGTCATCTCTGTGCCAGCAGCAGTGGAAGAAAGGAGAGGTAGAAGGAATATAGTGCTTCTTCCATAATAGTGCATATTATTGCTCCAATGAATAAAAAGCTGGAATGGCAGAGGTATTTATTTGGTTCATTGCACAGTAAATAGATAAACTGGACAATAGTGCATGTTTGGAATTTAATGCAAGAAGATGCCGTCGCAAATATTCAGTAAGATCTTTAAATATTAATAATGCTCAGAAAGTGTCTGTGTAACTCATGTATATTTGTGTGTGTGTGTTTATATATTTCCCTGCTCCTGATAGATATCCTTCTCAATCTTTCATGTCTTTCATTTGCAGTAACAGGTTTCAATTCAATCCCTCTTTAGATTTGTTGCCTTGCAAGCTACCATATCCAGAAGCACTTGCTGTGTCCCGCTGGAAGGAGGGACTGTGAGGCCCTGATATACCCAGCATGTGTTTTTTCATTCATGTCAAGTTGTGAGCTATATGACCTTAAAACAGCACACACACATGCCCCACAGTTGTAGACACTCCAGCTAAAGTAATATTTAGAGGTGTACAAAATGTATACGCACTGACTTTCTCTCACTCCCAGAACTGTGGACATAACTAAATCAACTGGCTTCACTGGCATAAGAGATACAAAAAAATTGTAGCAATAAAGATTTTATTACTCTAAAGTATTTCTAGAATAACCTTTTCCCCTCTCTCTTAAAAGGGAAGTAAATGGAATACGTGATAGTGTGGCAAGTGTTTTATAGACACGCTTGAGTAAGGCAGCCATTTCAAAGTCACACCAATAAAAGCCCAGCTCCTGCTGTCATTACTCATTTGTACAGTCCTAATGACTTCGATACAATGATATGCTTGAGCAACTTGAGCAGGATTTAGTACAAAATATTAATTTCAGAATGGTTTATTGGAAATTAGAAGGTTTTATCTATGCTATAAATAATATTTTGGGCTATGAAAAATGAATTGACAGTTTAACATCTAACTCACATTACTAAAATAATGGTACCTTTAAGACTACTTGTTTACTTTTCTCCTTCTGTCTGCTGAGTCTGAAAGTGTACCACTCTGCTTTACTTTGGATTTTCAATCAATATCACTTTCCTGTTCCAGTTCAATTATGGGTGCTTGAAAGTGAAAGTAGTTACTTTCATCAGCTTCTTTTCATAACTTTGTTTGCTCTTCATCTTGATATTGAAACATTTTCCAATAAACATAGGACATCTGTTTTGAACAAACCTTTCCTTCGGGATCTTATCTGTCCTTTGTAAAATGCCTTTTGTTGGTCCCTGGTTTATCTTTGTAATGCCATCTTGCACCAGTGGTGCAAGTAATGGGGGACAGCACGCTGTCCATCTCCAGCTCTTATAGTGTTGAGAGCTGATTTGGTCCCCAAAGAGACTAAATGGTCTCTGGGACCCCAGAAGCACCAACTCATTATGTGATCAAGTCACATGTTATCATCATCAGGCTGCCTTGGATCTTTTTCTGCTTAATACCTAGTTGTGGAGGCTCAGAGACCAGAGAGCTGACATGGAGTTTTCCAAAGAACATCTCTGCTGTGCTCTTGGCTCCCTGAGAATAATGGCACAGCTGCAATAACCATGGTGAAAAAGAGATTTCAGGCAGCTGAGAAAAAGTGTCATTGAGCAGCTTCTCTGTGCCTCATTGTCCCGGAGAGAAACTGATTTGTGGCTAGGTCTCAGAGCAGCTATGGTAATGACAACACTGATAGTAACGACAATAACACTTGGCACTTAGCAATTCCTGTATCCAAGCACTTCCAACAAATCTAAGGCTGATATTCCTCAGTCAATATGCACAAATGTTTAAATGAAGAATCCCATAATTGGTTTTCCTGTCTCATCCTTCTTAACCCATCGAACTGCCATGCTACCATTTCCTGTTATCAGACACTTGCCAGTCATATGCAATCAGTCAGGTACTTCACAATTAGCAGCGAGAAAATATGCAATTTCTTTGTGTTGGTACCAGATGTTTAAAGCCAAGAACAGGATAAGCCAGAAAAATGCTCCTCCCTCAGAGTGCTGCAAGTCTGTCTCCTGTAGCATAGCTTGTTGTCTTGGCTATGCCTTGTAGTTTTCTGTAATGACACAAGAGTCAGAGTCAGATATCACTGTCTTTGTCTGGTTTTGCATGGAAGCTGGATTATTCTGTGCATTCAGTTTAGTTTCAAGGATTTGGTCCTGAGATTCTTCAGAACAAGCTTTTAGAAAAGCAAGAAAATAATGTCAGGGAGGTTTTCTTGCACAAGGAAAAAGTTCACCAGTGTAAGGAAGGAAACAGCTAGTCCTGGCAGCATCAGCATGGGCAACGAACCCTCTCCAAAGTAATTGTTGGACAGAGTATTTGTTGTACTTTATCAGGCTGGCACTGGGGGTTTCCTTTTGAGCAATTTTCCATCTGCACAGGTGGGTAGCTGAGATTAGAGTAAGTGTCTGGTCTGTGTAATTGAATCTGTGCTACTTATCAGCACTACTGAGACGAATTTTTTGCTACTGAAGGTCTGCTGCCTGTGCTCTGGTTCGCATGCAGAGAGAGAGCCAACGCTCCAGAGCTTTCAGTCTGCTTACACAGGGACGGAAAAAAGGGATGGGAGGAGAGAGCATAGACCAGAGCAGCAGTCAGCACAACAGGCAGATGAATAGCAAAGAGAAGAGGCCCAGACCTCATGACAGTTGTGATGACCTCACATTAGAGCATGATACATCTCGTGGCTTGATGGTATCCATCACTGTGTCATATTTTCTGCAACAAAACTCCAAATCATCCAGAACTTGGGAGTCTGTGTCAATTTACCTGGAAAAAATAACTGGGAGAGCTGCTGTGAAAGAGCAGCGTATTAATTTACTCTTTTTGGTCTTTCTAAGATAAAATACAGTCCATTTCCAGACATCTGGAACTGCTATATCTTAAGTTAAAAAACCCTGAAAGATTATTGAATCTTAACCAAATGCTATTCATGCCTGTTTTGGATAATCTCCACAGTCTTTTTTTTTTTTTTTTTTTTTTTCAATTATTGGAATGTGGAAAAGGTGAATGAGATTAAAATATTTGCAATTTGTTGCAGAAACTACATTCTGGACAGCAGTATTTACCATCTTGTGGTTTCTGTGATCAATTAAATATTTTTGTTTTACTGTTTTCTTGGGGTTGAGATGCATTATTTCTGTCCCTCCAGACATGAAACACTTTGCCTTGATATTTAACTTTTTAACTTCCTCTGACTTATCTGGTAAACTTTTTTTTTTTTTTTTTT
>VWYP01016405.1:28551-62135 GCA_013400435.1 Pycnonotus jocosus
TTTTAATAATGTAGCATACTTAAGGAGAAAAGAGAGGAAAACTTGCCATGGGGGTGTTGACAGGTTGCTTGTTCCTCATTTAAATAAATGCAATCAATAGTGCAAAACTGTCTCGCAGAGCCTGGGTGAGGAATTATCACTGTTTGAAAAGAAACCTGAAGTGAAAGCAGTTCCCCTCCAAAGGAGTGTGTTCTGTAGTGTATCCCAACGCATACACCAAACTCTAAACAAATGAAGAGGTGCTACAATAATAAGGATTAAATAAGGATGAAGAAAGTCTTTGTGTTCTCTTTGCTTTGCACAGTGTTGCAAAACTTTTTAGCATCTCCACATCCTGAACCTGGCTCTTATCTAAATTCCCTGGGAAGAACAATGGCAAAGATCATTGCTGAGTGGCCTGGGTGAGGTATTATTTAGCATTCTCTGGAGTCAAAGTTGAACTTTTAGAACAGACAAGAGGGCTTCAGGGAATTCTTTAAATTAATTAATAATTAAATATGTCAGCCATCAGCTGTTAAGGTGAGAGCACACTCTTACACAGCTATGTCACACCAGTACTGAGGAAACAAACGGGCAGAGAACAGATAGATGGGTCCTTTGCATCTCTATAGAATACAGAATTTAAATCCACGCCCAGGGATGCTTGAAAGCAGGGAAATATTCTGGTTACTCCTCTGGAATGGCCAGCCTGTAGCACACTGCTCTGCTGCACATCTCTGGGCAGCAAAGAGAAACAACGTGAGCCCCGTTTGCTGAAGAACTCTCACAGGTGCTACCAGCATAAAAATCCAAATCTGTTTGGATTTGTAGTCTTGGGAGTCAAGTAGTGCTATGGGAATGCCATATCTGAAGCACAAGGCAGGAGGAAGAGGTCAGAGGAAAACTGGGGAGTATTAACAGCTTTAGAAAGAGCTCCCACCTGAAGTCCCACTTTTTGGAATGGGGTCTTGTTAAACCAGCTCATTGGAGCATAACACTATTCGAACTACTAAAAAATCATGCTGCCAAGGACCATTGAGCATTTCCTCAGTAAGAACAGGCATTTTCACATAAGGCAATAAAACATAATCTTTGTACTCAACTTAAAAAATTATTACATTGACAATGAAGATGACGGTAATAATTTTTTTCTGAAATAGGCAACTTCCAATTTTGTGTGTGCATGATTTTGGTAAATGCAGCTGGTTTGGTGGTTCAGCAAGAAACTTGTCTGTAAATACTTTGGAAAAGCATAGATTTTCATCTTTTCTGAGAATAATATGCAGTAAACAAGATATAAAACAATGGTAGACATTTGAGAGAAATTTTATGTATGGCTGTCTTAAGCATTGTGAATAGCATTGCCGAGGGGATGGACTATATGGACATCAGGTGTGAACCAGTGTAACTGCTCTCATGTTCCTGTTGGCCAAAGTAGGAAGAAGCAGCTTCTCCCCTCAGAGCACCTCTTAGTTGTAACATTCAAATTAATTTTTAACAACTCTTTTCGCTGTTCAGCACAAAATATGTTTATTATATCCCTATTTCTCAATTTTCTTCCATTATCTCTGCACACCGCAGTAGGGTGTATCTGAATCCAGTGTGCCAGGCTATGCTCTTGGGCATTTTGAAATCCCATGAAAATACTTTTCACTGGAGATGCTGAGTTTATTTTTAAAGAGCTTGAGAAAATGTAATGTAAATGATTCATATAGTTGGTGGTAAATGCTGACAGGAAAATATTTGTTTGTGTAAAGCCAGGAACTTTCCACTATGGGTAAGCTTCTATGACTTTGACATTTCTCTTCTGTCTCCCTCGGCACACTAGCAGGGGTTGGCATTTTTCTTGACAGGTTTCAATGCTTTTGGCAAACAGCGATCAGCTAAAAATTATGTTGTCACTTAGAGGTTGGTACGACAGAAAATCATTGCTCTTTTATTTTTAGGGAAAACCAATGGAAGGGGAATTAAATTATTTCCCTAAGGTCAAGGAAAAAGGCAGGAGTGAATGAAAGAATCCCAATTAGAATTTAATTCTGAAATATCTCCTAGTGTTTTGAAGTGTATCTTCTGAATACCTAAACCCAAATGGTTCAGGAGGTCAGGAGGTCTGTAGAGTGGGATTTTCTTGCAGAAGGCCAGTCTGAGTTTCTCCTTTTCTTCCCTCATATGTGACTGGTGACCCTTGGAAAGTCAGAAATCCAACTGCAAACATTTTCCCCATGTTTCCACCAGCAATTTCAGCTGTGATGAACCAGCTGAAACGTTCTGTTGATGAGAAATTTTGTCAAAACACCTCCCAGAGGCTTTGGGCCAGTCTTTTTGCATGGTGCTGTAGTCATATGAGGCTCAGTCCCCACGCTTGAGTGAATGAAAGAGCTCTCCTGAAGAGTTTGAAAAAGCATCTTCTCCACCTCCTATCAGAAACATGTTAACAGGGATTGACAATATCCATACAGATCAAATTCAAGGTCAGTAACTGCAAGTGGGTGGTTCCTGTGGGCTGTCTTGAAGAACAGCAAAGAAGCTTTTTCCGAGATGGCATGCTGAGCAAACTGCCTCTCAGAGCTGTAGGACCGGTGAGTTTGGAATTTTATGTCGTAGTGAAGTTTATGGCTTCAGCATCATGAATGGGCAGACAAGTGATGCTGATGTGCCCTCAAGGAGGAGTAACAGTGCTGCAGGTCAGATTTTCAGCATTCATGATATGACATTAAAGAAATATAATTGAGGTACGAAGCTAGAAATCATCAGCTCTTTTGCTTCTTGAAGAGAATTTTAGTGCTGCTGAAAGTGGCAGATTGGCAGTCCCTAAGTCTGGAGTCGAAAGGCAGGTACTTCATGGACAGCAGCAATATGTTCTTGCTCTCTCTGAAGATTTTTAGGGCAATGAGACTGCTTACTTACAATCTTTTCCAGTTTCTTTGTTTGCTATCCAGACTGCCCTCAGGGTAGATCATTCTAGTGTTGATTTCTGTGTATGCACTGAATGCATTGGTTGAATCCAGGCCTGCTCCAAAACCCATTGGCATGGATGGACAACTTTTCATTGGTATAAAGGAGATTTGTCTGGAGGTCTATGAATGATGATGGGAATCCTTTAAGTTATGGCCTGTAGAAACATCCACGTGAGAGCACCATTAGCAGTGATGATTGCTGTCTCCTGGAGGAGCCACAGCCCAAGCATCCCATGGCCTCCTGTCAGGTCCACCAGAATGATTCCCACTTTCAGTTGCAAATCATCTCAGCACATGCCTCCTAATACCACTCGAATGATGCAACTCATAAGATGCCTACACAACACTAAATACCATGAACAGACTGCAAACCAGTAATACTAATTCCTGAAATTATTGGCTTTTCTGGAAATCCCAGTAATAGATGGCAGATTCCAGGTGCCTTGAGCATATTTTCTGCCTTTCCCTAGATATATATGTGGGATAAACAGTAGAGCAACCATCAAGCCCGGAAATATCCCCCTTTTCAAAACAAATAACAAAGTAATAAAAGTTGTAGTTATGTACAACTTTACTAGACACTAATTTTCGAATTTTTTGAGTATGAATACTGCACATTGTGGGGTCCCTTGTGTTCAAAATCTAATTCAGCAGCTGGGAATTGCTGGTTTAAAAATGTGTTACCAGTAAGTAATTTTACTCACACTTTTTTATATCAGGACCATTTCTGACTAGTCTGTAGAAACCTATTTTTCTTTTGTGTGTATAAGAAACATCTTTCCTTTTTCTGAGAATGTTTCCAGAATTCATCATTTCATTTTAGAGTTTTCACAAAATTTCTTACTTATCTTATTCTCTTCCTTTCTCTGTTGGATCTCTTACTGCAACTTGACTTACACTTACTCTTCAGGTCAATGTAGACACTGTCATATTCATTTTACATTGATGGATTTGCAACAGACATTGTCATTTTAGGGTTTTTTTTATTTTCTTGGAGGTAAGGACCACTTGTAAGGTGTTTATGGGCTTACTCTAGAACATACAAATTGGCGTAGGTTTCCCAAATATGTGGCTGATGCCCCATCCTTCCAAATATTCAAGGTTTGAATGGGGCTTTAAACTATGAGTTCTAGTGGAAGATCTCCCTGTTTATCAAGGGGATGTAGGAATAGATTACTTTTTAGGTCCCTTCCAGCCCAAACCATTCCATGATTCTATAATCCTAAACATTTTCTTGGTTTGTAGACCATAAAATTATATATGGATGTGTGCAGAGAGTAGCAGAACTTTACTTCCTAATAATTATAAAACATTTCCTCAGCCTCCAAGTTATATTACATTTTGATGCTGCACAAGAGGGACTATGTGGAGGGAACCCATCCCAAACACAATGCACAGAGATCTGTTTAAATGCAGAGATACCAAATACTGTAGGACACAATGGGCTGCAGCAGTAGCACAGCTTTGTCTGGGTGACAGGAGAGGAGGGTAAAAGAGAAGAACCAGCATTACAGTACCAGCAATGCTGCACATCATGTGTGGTGTGTTTTTAGAAACACAGAGGTGATTTCAGTCTCTAGTTCTGCAGCTTTCAGCAGTGACATATTTGCTGAGACAACTGGCAAAAGTTGTAACACAGCAGGCTAGTTTAAAGTGGCTTTTTTTATTGGTTGTTTTGGTTTTCTACCAGGCAACTGTCACATCACAGAGCAATGCACCAAATTCATTGGGGAAATTTTACCCTGTAAACATTGCAGCACTTGCTCTTTTCTTTACACTTAGAAAAAACAGTTGCACTTAGCTTGGTTTCTGAGAAAAGTAACATATCAATTTCCACCTTGATGAATAGCCCTCTTTTTCCACTTGATTGCTGCAGGTGCAGCTCCAATGGGATGGCAGGAAACAAAGAGTGGAAAAGTGAGCATATATATTTTTCCTCTTTTTTTTTTTTTTTCCTTAAGTACTGAAAAGCAGGATCTAATGCCAAATTCTAAAATAAAGGTCTCGTAGAAAGAGCACTGGCTGTCAGCCACTCTGAAACAAATCCACCTGTTCAGTCATCACTTCAAGAGAGTGTTGACAGCACTACAGTGAATTTAGATAGCAAATGATGGTTGTGGTTCACCTGACAAACCTACTTTTTAGGACTGTCCCTAAGGAGCTTCTAGAGATCTTAAACTTGCTGAGGAGCTGCACATCGAGCTCTACCTAGGGGTTGTTAATGCTCAAACTGGGGTCTGGGTGGCAGTGCTTGGGCAGGAGGCAATCTGTCCTTTGTTATCAGGCAAAGTGACAGATATGAATGCAAAATCAGAATAGGGAGATCTGGCTTTTGAAACAGAAAGTACTGATTGTGGTTCCCTCAGAAATTCTGCTTGGGTCTTAAAAACTTTTGCTTAAGGTTGTGGTGGAAATGAACCTTGCACTTGTCATAATTTGAGAGTGCTGTATAAGGCTGTGTTGGGAGAGGAGCACAGTCTTCTTGTGAAATGTAGTGTCAGAAGGGAAAAAATGAAAATTAAATCTCTTTTGCTCTTGGTTGAGTGTTGTCATTACAGCTCTCCTCACCTATTTTGTCATGTAAATATTAATGAATATATTTAATCCTTCATATGTCTAGATTTCAATCACAGAAGTCAGAGAATTTACCTGCAGTCTCTGCTTCTGTATGTGTAACCCCAAAACTGCGCAGTGTGACTAAAAGTGAAAAATACCCCAAATGATCACATAATGTATTTAGTCAAAAATTCACCCAGTTTTTAGGAAGTATTAGATTGTCAAGCTTTCACAGCAAAATACTCAATATAGAAAACCGAAGGTGCTTCTTGCCAGTAATGTTCCTGCAACCAAATCCCTTCACAGGCATATTACTTCCTGCAGATCAGTGGAATAGGTAATTTGAGACCTCCAGAGCTACTCAAATGAATCTGGCTGAGAGAATAAAACCTTGCTACTGGAGCAAATTCTGTGCCTCATCCCATACTGACCTAAGCGATAATGTACTATTTTAATGAGTAAAGATTTTACTTCAGGGCAGCTGGCTGACATATACTCACCCTCTTGGGGAGAGTAGAGTCGTTTAGGAAGGATTTGGCCTTTTTTCTACTTGTTTTATCTCTCAGTATGGGATAGAGGATTACTTCGCACCAGAAGTGGACAGCACTGTTGACTAACATAGAGAAGCTGCAGCTCTTTTCCCTAGTAACTGAAGGAGGCTTAAATGTAAAGGTCAGAACTTGCCTTTTATGTTGAATCTCTTGCTTTTTAGTGGACTATTGAAGGATTCACTGTCCAGCCTATCTGTTAATACTTAAGTCAAACATACACACCTCCTGCTTCTTTTCTCAAGGTCAGGCAGTTATATTCAGGGAGTTACACAAGAAAGTTCTACAAAGCCCATTTTTATATTAGAAGATTGTCCTGCAGCTGCTCTCTCTGCTCACAAAGCTCCTTGAAGCAGAAAGCTACTTCTAGTAAACCTGTGGAGAATAGAATAAACCTATCAAAATAAAATTAATTTCAACCTCTCCAATTAAAACTGGCACATGGACATGGAACTTTTTAACATGGAAGATGAGGTAGTTAGAAGGCAAATATAAGTGTTGTCGCTGTAAAATTAAAATGAAAAATGTACATTGGATAAATGCCTGTTTACCTTTTTCTTTACTGGGATATAAGTCAGGTCTGGATTCTTGTCTGGGAGCTGAGAGCATAGTAGTCACCTTATGTCTGTTGTCACAGGATAGAGATAAATACCTTCAGACGAAAATTCAATTTTGAGGTATGGTGAAAAGTCCACGTCATGTTCAGTTGCTGTTGAGCAGCAGCCCCAAGTCCTTTTCTGCTGGGCAGCTTCCCAGCCACTCTGTCCCAAGCCAGTAGAATTACTTGGGGTTGCTGGGACCTAGAGGGAGGATCCAGCACTTGGCCTTGTGGAATTCATACAATTGGCCTTGGCTCATTGATCCAACCTGCCTGGCTTCCTCTAAAAAACTTCCTGTCTTCCATCAACAGTGTCACCCAGCCTGGTGTTGTCTACAAATGCACTGAGGGAGCACTTGATCCCTTCATGGAGATCATTGATAAAGGTGGTAAAAAGGACTGACCCAAATACTGAACCAGTGGGACAAAAAGAAACATAGCTGGAGGTCCATCACAGGAGGAAAGAAAAGATGGGAAGATGGGAAACTGAGGAAGCAATGTGGATCTTATATGTTGGAGTTTAGAACTACAGAGTGGTGGCAGATACAGTGAGACACTGCTGTGGGACTGGCATTTGCCCCTCTGTTAGATTCAGCAATAGTGGGGAGCAATGCTGGTCCTGGCATACTGATAAGCTCTGACAGCATCCAGAGTTTCTGGGGTGAGTACAATGATGTTTCCTGTCTCTGTCCCCACCATTCCAACCAGAAACGTGTCCCTGTCCATGTCAGAGGCAGCTGCCAGGCCCTGAAATAATCCAGCAAAGCTCTTGCAATGACTGCAGGCTCAAGAGGACTCAGCTAATCTCACACCTCTGTATTTACCTTGTCCTCCTTTCTTTTAGAAGCTATAAAGTCATATCCGAGATTATGTGCTTTTATGCTTGGTGGCTTAGGGATGTGAAGGCCCATATCAAATAGAATTGATCAAAGTAACTGTGGAAACCACACCTGGCAGCAGTTTGTCTCTTGGGTGCATTTTGTCACCAAGTGCTTACAGAGAGTTACAGACTTAGCTGGCCCACCTAAGAGAGAGGCTTTGCAGAGGTTTCTGCTGTGCAGTGATAGGGACGGTGGTAAATAGCATTAATGGTGAGTGACAGTCTTGCCCTATTTTCTCCACATCACTCAGCTGTAAGTCAGCTGCCTTCATTAGGCAGAAGTTTCCTTGTACTTTGCATAAAGGCTCAATTTCAGACTGAATTATGAGGTGCAGAGTCAGTAGGCAGGGATTTATACCTGTTGAGGGAATGGACTGGTACATTCAGGTTATGCACATACACAGAAAAGAAGAGAAAAAATGGAATAAACCTCTGTGAAATCTGGCACAGACAGCGTTCATAAAATTAGGCATAATCCATGGAACAACTGCAAGAGGAAGGGTATTGTTCAGCAAATAAGCTACTTCATTAAAAATGTAAATGCCGCTGGAGCTACAGATGAGTGCCAACATTCCAGCTTACTTGGAAGATGACAGGAAGGAATGATTGACAATTTTTTTCTGCAGTTTAAATTCTGCCTTTTTTTTTTTTTTCAATATCCAAAATATAAAGCTATGGACTGTATAAAGTGTTTACTAAATATGAAAGTGAGCAAATTAAACATATGCATAATCCACAGCAGAGTGTTAAATGAGGAACAATTTAATTAAAATCGTACCAGTGGTAGCAATATTATTTGCAGAAAGTCTGAAAAAGAACATGCTTCTGTGATCTTAAACCCAGGGATTGTTATGATGGATGAATACTGGAAAAGACATAACATGACAGTGTAGAGAATAGAACTGACAGAATTAAATCAGTATTTGATTTTGGACCTATGAGATATACAAAAGAAAATTTAAATAATGATGTGATTCTTCTATGTGTATACATTACTGTGGGTGCAACTCCCTGTGCAAATAGCTTACAAATGCTTTGAGATATTCTATGATTAGTGTCACTAAATGATGTGAGCTGGGATTGTTATTAATCATTATTTTATTACCAGAGTAGTAAAGATCTAGAAATAGACACATTAGATCTAAATGAGCACTGCTCTGTTGACTTTTAATTTGGTCATGCTGATGTGCATCACTGAGGAGCAGCTCAGTATTTGGACATGGGTACAAGGGCTGATTCCCATGCATAGGGAAAAAGTGGTTTTATTTGAGATAAATTAGTATATCATATTTTTACTCACCAGTACAGTGAAACAGACACCTGTAAAATACCATGCATTAGGTTAATATAATTTCAAAAATTGCAAGTGATAAACAGGAATTCAGAGTAATCCTGGTGGTTGATTAATAGATTTCATCATATCAAATTTTCCTAGCTGATGAGCTGGTGCTCTGCAAGGCTAAGATAATGGACACATGAGGTTTGTTAGAAAGAAAAGGAAGTTTTGATTTTCCTTATGAGTTGTGTGGCTTGTGCTGTGGTTTTGAGACCTTGGATCAGACCTAGTCAGAGAGTTGCTTCTCTTCTTGTGGAAGTCTTGCAGGGAGAGGGATACCACACAAGGAATGTTTTACACACACATTCCTGGTGTTAGCCAGAGCCCCCAAAAGGCTCCAGGGCACCTCCTGCAGTCCTGTGGCTGTTTTAGTGAGCCCAAGACACCTTCTGCAAGGGTAGGTCACACAGCTTCTATTTTCTAGTGAGTTCCAGCTCATCTGCTTGCTTTTTGCTCTGCTGAGGTTCTCTGTAGAGTTTCCATAACCCAGGGTGCCCCCCAGCTCCAAAGGATGGAGCACTGGGGGCTGAGTGTTGAGCCCCCATGGAGAGAGCCACATGTCAGCAAGGGGGCTCAGAATTATTATTCCCACACACACAGTATCTGCACAGCCTGGGGATCCAGCTCTGGCTGAAAAGAGCTATAAATGTGAGGTATTATTAGCACATGGCTTTGTAGTAAGCCACCCTCAGGCCACATTAAGGTTTTTGATGTTTCTCTGTTGCACTCTAAAGGGATTTTTAACACGATTTCAGAAAAGCAAAGAAGAAAAAGAAGGAACTTCCAACCTCTTTTTTAAATTTTAAATAAAAAATGAAATAAACCACTTGAATTTTGATTTTCTTTTCAGTTTGGAGCTGAAGATTTGTTTAGATGCAGGTTGAGCATCTTGATTGTTCTCTTTTAAAAGTGACCTTGATCTTTTAAAAGATATAAATGGAAATAAAAGATCTGGTGACCTTTTTATTGAGGTCTTCAGAGAGCTGAGAGGAGCCTTCCCTGTCTTCCCGTGTTGCAGGAATGCCTCCTACTAGGGAACACAATATCAAGCTGAGTTAAAAATGCCCCAAGGGCCATATTGATGAGGGGAAGCTCACTCTCCACGGCCTTTTTAACATTCAACCACGGCATAACTTGTTTGTTTCCTCCGTGTTGGAAATGTCAACAAATGTCACCCAAGTTCTTTGCTTTCCTTTCTTATCTTTTTGAAATATTATTTGATATGTGTGTGAGAGTGTAGAGTATATTAATAAAGAGGCTTTACTCTCCAGTGTGTTAAAAGAGTGAGTGCAAGGCTGTACTGAAGAAAGGTTCCTTCTATTAGTTTTGCCATTAGGAAAAAAATAATGCTCTTCAAAAGACTTGCTGAAGAGAGAGATCAAAAGAAGACCTGTTAGCCTCAAGTGGTCTATACTTCTTCTTGCATGGGGTCTGTATTCATTACTCTAGGATTTTCTTTGAGACAAATTTTGAGTGCTTTGTCCAGATCATTTAAATATTCTTCTTAGCAATGTGACTCCCATTGATTTCCTGGGAGACTTTTCACAGATAAGACTCCTGGGTTCAAAATTTTGGAAGTCCTTGAGTCCTTCATAACTTTATAAAAGTTTCATAGATTACTTAGTTACCCAAGAATGAGATTCCCAAAGGTTCTCAATAATACCCAAAGCCTGTAGGTGTTATATTTTTTCGGAAATATTTCTGCAGTTCCCAAATCACTAAGATTCTTTGCAATTGTAGCCTTTGCTTTTAATGAGGCTGTTGATATTTGGGTCGAATTAGCCTTTGAAAACAGTAATTTATTATACATTATAGCACTAGGTACATAATATAATTAGACTAGGTAGAATATGACATTTAACATTTATAAGGCACTTTTTTTGCAAGTATAATTATTTAATTAGGGCAATGCTGCAAGGCCTCCAAAGCAATTTGCTATATAATTTGCTTATATTATGTGAATGCATCGAAAGAAATTATTTCGGCCCAAACTGCTTTCAAATGTGTTGACAGGACAGAAAAACAATGAGGAGTGAAAGTCTTTGATTTCATTGTAAGGACAGAGAACTCACATGGAAAAGATATAAAAGAATTTCCAAAAGACAAATACCAGTTTTCTGTGACAAAGCAGCGAATTTAATTGCTTGTGCACTACAAGATCATCTTTCCTTTTCATCTTCAGCTGTTTCGTACACACTAAATTCTGATGATTTATATACTTCTGCAATGTGTTAAACAATTCCTTTTCATCTTTAACAGTCAGATGTTTCAACTATTTGTAGGCAGTTAGTCATTGCTATATATATATATTTCATTTTTTGTTTTGTTTTTTATTCCAATCTGTCCTCCTAAAAAAAAAGGATAAAATAGTTCTATTAAAGCATCCATGGATCCATCTGTGAAGTTAATACCCTGTAAAGCATTTCAAACCTATGTGTCAATGATATGCTGCCTCCTCAGGGAAATGTGCTCTGACTGCAGTTTTCAGCAGCCAGGGTGGAAGATGGAAAGGTTGAATCTCTGGGCATGCAGTTGTGCCACTGTCAGTAATCTCCAGTCTCCTGCCTTTCTTTCCATTTCCAGCCATGGAAATTTCCATGAAAACTTTACAAAAGCAAGGCTATGAAAGGCCAAATACATGCCTCATCATTCCAGGATTCCTAATATCAGTTATCAGGAATATCCTGAAATGGAATTCTTGAAGATTTATAATCTTAAACAATTATTATTATACGAAAGTGAAAACCTCACAGGAAAAAATAACAAGTCTTGTATAAATCTTCCGGGTTTTATCGATTTGTGACCAATTTAACCAACCTCAAACCCGCAGTTACATTTTGCCTTCCTTTTGCACTACAGGAATAAAAAAACTCTTTAAAATTACGTATGACTGTGAGACTCAGACAGAGAAGCTGATCTTACCTTAATTCTGATGACCAAATTTTTCTAAAATGGTGGAATCAATTTTTTTTAATGAATTATTTTAAATGTGGAATGATAAACAAGGGTTAAGTGCTGAAGGCTTTAACTGACTCCAGCACATCTGCAATTGAGGTATAACTAGGGTTGAGAAGTCAATCCTTGGCATTTTTTTCTCCCATGTTTACTTCATCCAGCCTCTTATTTAGATCATTTCTGTACAGAGTTTGGACAGCAGCCTGTAAAATCAGCCCTGTCATTAAAGAATATTCTCCTCATGCCAGCAATTTCTTGGAGAAATGATAACTTCCTACAAGGAACCAATTCAAGCATAGTGGTTTGGAAATGATGGGAAATAGTGAATTAGGCACCTGAAAGGATAAGGGACCTGTTGCATTTTCTCCCAGCTCTTTGTGCTTTGATTAATCATTTGCTTGCATTTTGATAAGCAGCTGCACTGTGTGAGTGTATTCCAACCTTGAGATGTTCATATTATTTCAGGACATTGCATCATATGCAAAGCACTTTCCCAGCTGCTTCCTGACTCATGCTGGTAAAGGAGTAACTCACACTTTTACAGGATTTTAGAGGTGGTATAATCCTAGAAACTGAAGACTTCTCATCAATAGGCACTTTATCAAGAGAAGTTAAATTTCTTTCATGCTTCAACAGTACAGCAGTGGTTGTCAGATTGTCAACAGTTTGACATAGGGATTATTTTGGCTCTATTTGACACAGATACAAACTTTCTGAATTTGAGATGAAACATGCTGTAAATATTTTGGGCTTGTATGTCACTGCAGCAATGATGTACCCAGTTCCACAGGTAGCAATAAAACTTGCTTTGTTATCAGGTCCTCATGTACTGGGGAGCAGTAAAGTAATTCACAGGTATTCCTACAAGCTCCATCACTGATTTAGGGTGTGCCTTTCTGTTTGCAGATTCTCCCTGTGGCCATACTCTATCATCTTTCATTTCAGTGTCTCCCCATATGCCTCAGCATGAGCTGTGGTCAAATGGAAGATATGATACTTGAGGGAAATATTTCCATATTATGTTAGGTTCTGTTTTCTGATCTTGTTTGTGTCATTTCTGTGTTCCAAGGCACTTTACCTGATGACAAACATGCAGCTGTACCTCTGAGGATGGAGCTTTTCTTTAAAGGTTTGAATCCCTTAGATTGTATTCATAGCCATATCATATAAAATTCCGTACCAAATTCATAGCATGTTATATACAATGATATATACGTATATGTATCATTTCCAGGAAATGTTTTTTTTTCTGGAAAGAGATTAAAATGCGCAATTCCAGTTGATCTCTAGTCTTCACCTTTCGCCAAAGAAAATTTCCATGTTCAAGTTCATTGCTGTAATGAACCTCATGCACTGTGCACAATCAAGCCAGAAAAGACAAAAATTCAGGACAAGCCAGGGAGATGGAACTGGGACTCCTCCTTTGTTTACAAGTCATAACTAGTCCTGTTTTATCCATGTTCTCAGTTTCTTTCCATAGAACGATGAGCACAAATCTGTTTTCCTTCACCCACCCCAACCACCCCCTCTTTGCACCCCACTCCTCTGACAGTCATAGGAAAAAGGGATGACTTCAGCTGCATCCACTATTTACCTAAAGTGGGGGGAAAAAGAAACCAAAAGCAAAATAATGTGATTTCAGTTGATTTAAGTGGGCACTAATGAAAGGGGGAGCCTAGGGCCTTTGCTTCCCTAAGCAACATTCGGCTGCAATCATTCTCAGTCATTTTAACAAAGAATTGATTTTTAGCAATGAGTTTACCATAATTTATCAACCAGTGCAATCTGACCCTGTTTGTGTATGGACTATTGATCCATGAATGTTGGTGGTTCTCAGCAATGCCTGGTGCCTGAGCCAGGACTACAAAGTGTGATGAATGAGGGAAATCATTAGCTGGTGTTCTGGAGTGAGGCATTTGCTATAATCAGAGCTGGTTTGAGAGAATCTCTTCACTAGAAATTAATTTCCTTATGACCAGAGTTCATTATTGTAGAACTCACCGGTTACTTGTCTGCATCATGTTCCAAGTTGCAAGAGAGGTGCTGTTGTGCAGTACAAGGGCAGAAGCTGTTTTGCCTAGAATGCCCTTTAGATAAGTAACATAAAAATACACAGCCTATTTACCCCACAGAATAGTTGAGTCTGAAGGACACCGTGGGAGATCATTTGGTCCAGCTGCCTGCTCAAAGCAGAGTCAGCTATGACACGTTGGCTAGGATGGTATTCAGGCAGGATCTGAACATATCCTAGAATGAGGGCTCCTGGGACTTCTCTGGAAAACTTGTTCTGGTATTTAACTGCCCTCATGGTAAAAAAGGTGTTTTCTTGTGTTGAAGTGGAATTGACTGTATTTCAATTTTGTCTATTTCCTCTTGTCCTGTGACTGATTACAGCTGAGAAGACTCAGGCTCCATCTTCTTTATTCCCCCTCATCAAGTATCGATACATAACTGGTAAGAGTCCCCCTGAGCCTTCTCAAGGCTGGACAGTTCCAGATGTCTCAGTCTTTCCTCATGATAGGGTGGCTCCAGCCCTCTAACCATCACTAAAGTGGCACTTTAATGGCACTTCTCTGAGTTCACTCCAGGTTGGCCTTGTATCTTTTCCTCTGGGGAGGTTATGATTGGACTCATCAGTCCAGAATTGTCTCACCAGTGCTGAGTACAGGAGGACGAAAGCCTCCCTTGATTGCTGGCCACACCTTGACCAAAGGCTGTTGCTCTTTGTCACAAAGGCATGTTTCAGATGCAGGTTCAACGGGGTGTCCACCAGGGCTCCCAGATCATTTCCACAAAGCTGTTTTCCAGGTACCTGTCCCTTCATCAGCCCCATCAAAAGCTGGGGTTTTCAGCTGTACTTGCAGAGCCCTGGAGAAGATCCAGTTGATCTCTTTCTCATTGTTTCTGGAGCTGTGCAGTGTGCTGACCCTATCACAGCTACATCACACAGTGGCACAGACTCTTCAGCAGCCCGTGGGCAAAGCCTCAGCCCCACCAAGAGATCCCAAATGCACAGGGATGCATCTTCCCTCAGGAGCTTGCCTGAAGGGAGGTCTCTGATGTACCACGGATACTCCAGGGGGTTCTGGAGACTGTTCCCTGTTATGTGTCAGGACCATTGGAGAGCCTCCAGGGAAGTTTCTGGTCTCACTCTGGGCATCAATTGCTGTGGCTGCTGCCTGCTGCTGCTCTGTGCTTGTGGTGCACACCAGCACAAATGTGGCTGGCAGCTGAATCAACTACATGGATGCTGACAAGTATTTAGCACTTCCTATCGTGCTGCCTTTTTTTTTTTTTTTGGTCCCAATGTGTTATTAAAGCTTTAAATATAACATTATGTTTTGACTCTTGGTACTGTCTACTGGGCAACATAATTTTCCCCTTCAGTTACTGATGAAAATAAAGCCCAGAGTGGGATAGCATCTGAACAGAGATTACAGACTAAATTACCAAGAAAGGAGATCAAGCATCCTAACCCTTATCTCAGTGCCTGCATTACATTTTACTTTTATTTGCTGTGGATTAGTAACTCTTTGCTGTTACCAAGGAAATGTGAGACTCCTGGGCATCTGGCACACCCACAGTGCACTCTTACCATTGATGAATAGGAAAGGAAGCATGAGTGTACTCCAGTGCATGTCAGAGATCCAAGGAAAAACAAGCTATTGAAAAGAGATAAAGTAAACAAGATTATCTGAATGAAATCAAGAAATACTTTCAGAGGAGGTTAAACTGTTGTGTTTATTTAGAGCTCTCCAGCAAAATCAAAGATTTGATGCTTTTTTGGGGCAAAGAAATGTCAAACACTCACTGTTGTTCTGGAAATGACACTCTGCAGAGGGAGGGCCTGCCACAGATCTCATATTCATCATCCTTATTTTTATTGTCAGGAGGTACCACTGAGCACCTCTGTATAAGAAGAACTGAGATGTCCTTGTAATACAGCTTCCAGT
The DNA here is from genome assembly GCA_013400435.1 of Pycnonotus jocosus. Taxonomy (NCBI): domain Eukaryota; kingdom Metazoa; phylum Chordata; class Aves; order Passeriformes; family Pycnonotidae; genus Pycnonotus; species Pycnonotus jocosus. Next base: position 44,314 of record VWYP01016405.1, read on the forward strand.
ACATTGGACAGGGGTATTTTGCCATTTTTGGTGGCTTTTTCAAGGAGTTTGTGACTCAGAGATCCATGTCTTGAAATCCTTACTCACATTTCACTTGGGCAAACCTCCCACAGGTTATAAAAATGGAGACTCTGGAATCTAGTTCAGAAAAAGGAGGGAACAGATCAGTCCCCAGAACTCAGACATACAAAATGCCTTCCATGAGTCCAGGCATAAAGCAGCACAAGTGGGAAAATGCCAAGCAGAAAGTAATTCCTGCAGCATGGACACTTCCTTCCCATTCTGAGCAGTTGATACAAGGATGTGCATGTGTTTGCAGACCTTGCTGTGAGCAAACTCAGAAGTAAGAAGATGAGTTGAGTGTATATTGGGCAGATAAATTTCATCCAGGAAGGCAGTTTGGGTGTTATAAAATATTTCTGAGACTGAGAGATGCTACTCTGTGAATTGCTTGGCTGAAGTAAGAGATTTGTTCCTTAGGTCATTTAAACATGTGTTGGAAAATAACTGTGAATTGTGATAATCCAAGACTTAATTTTTATTTGCTCCTGAATTATTATTATTATCTGATTATTTTAATCTCTTCTTTTATATGAACATGTGTCTCCTGAGAAAAATTTCTGTGTTTTCTCACACCTTGTGATTATATGTATACAAATAGCACAAGGGAGAAGATGGAGATTTTCTCCTATAGTTAAAGTGAAAAACTCACTCAAAACAAAAGATTTCCATTGACATGAAAAGCAACATCTCAATATGATGATAGTGAGGAGCAAGGGGCTTTCAAGTTCAGTCTGAATTTCAGCAGCTCTCACTTTAAAGGCCAGCACCTCACTCCAGGAGGCCAACACCTTTTGTCTCACAGTAGCAGATATCCCACTCTGAGCTTCCTGCTTTGGGGAAGGAGCGCTGTGGGCCTGAAGCAGCTCTGGTTTTATCCAGAGGCTCAGTTTCCTTGACACTTCTCAGTCAGATCAAGTGTAACCTTTGTGCTGATCTTATTCAGGCTGGTAGCTTTTGGCAGCAAGCGAGGGTAACGTGTTCATGCTGGTCTGCTTAGATGTGACATCATCCTTGGATACCACTGGACAAAGTGGATCGAGGCATTTGCAGATCCTGTCAAGTACAGAGCTGTCTTTAATTAGCTCAGTCTAATGCACAGAGACCTTTGCCACTCCTCGTGCCCTGCTGGGCACACAGCTCAGTGGCTCAGTGCCCTTACTGTGCTCTGCATCCTGCACTAGGGTCTCCTCTAGCTGCAGACCCTGTGGAGGCAATGAACAGCAGCAATCATCACTTTTTCCCCACTACTCCTGGCTGAAATATTGCAGTTTTCCCTCCCTGGAAGGGAAATAATATTTCAGTTTTCCATAACACTTTTTGCTACAGATAGGAGGATTTTACTGCTCTGCTGAAGAAAGCAGATGTTTGCTAATATAGGGGAGATTTTCATGCATGTCAGAATAGTTTTTCCTAGACAGAGATAGCTTCCAGCCACTCTGGGTACCTACAAAGCAATGTGTTTTACTTTGTAATTGTTCTACAGGACTCTTGTTCTTTCTGGAAAACATTGATTTGACTTTCCACCTCAAAGCTTGAACCATCTTTCTGGTTATTTCCCAAACACTAGATGATAGGTGGAGAATGTAGGAAAGGAAAGTCCAGTGATGTGGATATTGTTTCTATAATAGCCTAACAGAAAATGAATATGTAGACCTTTGGGATGTGTTGCAATTTGCTGGAAAATGCAATCTATTCTTTGAGTATTCTTATGAACAGTGAAGAAAGTGCATCTGCTCTAGTATGAGAATACCTCTAATTATTTCCCCTTGATTTTGTGTTAATGCATCTAGACCTTAGGGCAGAGAAGAGTGTGTTGTATCTACTACAAATAAATCAGTGCAATTAACTGCTGATATATGCAAAGTGACCTTAAGTGCTACTACATGTCTGCTTCTAATGTCAGGAATCTAGCTTAGAACAGGCAGTAAGGGGATCTGGCCTTGGATCAATGAAGGAAATGTCTTGAACAAATTGGGACCACAGAGGTCAGTCTTCTGAAAAACATAATTAAATTGGGACTGAACTGGGAGCCTCACACATCAAAGAAGTGCAGTGATCAAATGATTAGGGAATGAAGGGGGGGTGGTGGCATGCAGCAGAAAGCAAGAAAGAAACAGCAAAGAGTGTGTAAGACAGGAGCTTTAGGGATGGTGTTTGAGAAGCAGAAAGATTTTAAAGGCACAAAAAAGGAAAAGTAGTCGAAGACTGACTAAGTAAAAAACCCCAAAATGTGTGAAACAAATATCAGGGTATGCTGGTACACACTAGAAAGTAAAAAGTACGTGAGGAAATGAGAAACAATAAAGCATGCAGAAAGGCAGTATTAGGAATGCAACAAGAAAATCCTTGGGTAATGGAGCCTGTTGTTGGCAATATAAATTTAAATGCAGCATATAGCAGCTGACTGCTCTTATCTGATAAGACTTTCATTCTGAGCAGAGTTGGTGAGCAGAAACTGCAAAGTGAAGCAGAATATATATTTGAAATACTGGGGTCTTATGTATTTTATCACATGTTTTCCCTTCATTTTAATTTTAAGAGACTTGTTCTGTTTTTGCTGACTTAGTGCCAGTGAAAGGTGCTGCACAGAGAGCCCTGGGGACTGAAGACTTTTGTTTCCTCATAAATAAACATAACAAGTGTAGTAGAAAATCAGCTTTCCTCATCTGGCTTTCCACTCACCTTCCTCCAGACTAACCTGAAAGACTTTCCATCTTTTCTGGAACAAGGTCTCTGCAGACCAGATGGAGTTTGATGAGCAGCTCAACATCAGCTGGCTCTCTGCACTTGCAGCATGGAAAGCCAATCATATCCTGGGCTGCATCCAAAGCAGCCTGGTCAGGAGGGCCAGGAAAGTAGGTTTACCCCTTTACTCAGTTCTTGTGAGACAACACCTGCAGTACTGTGTACAATTCTGTGCTCCCAACATAGGAAAGATGTAGAACTATTGGAACAAGGGCAGAGGAGGGCCATGAAGTTGTTAAAAGCACTGGAGCACCTCCCCAGTGAAGACAAGCTGAGAGAGTGGGATCTGTTCTGCCTGGAGAGGAAGGGGTTCCACTGAGACCTCACAGGAACCTTCCAGTATCTGAAGAGGGCCTACAGAGAAGGCAGAGAGGGACTCTTCCTCAGGAACTGTGGAAACAGGACAAGGAGCAATGGCATCACGCTGAAAGATAGTAGATTTAGATTGGATGTTAGGAAAAAGTTCTTTACTGTGAGGGTGGTGAGATACTGGAACAAGCTGACCAGAGAAGTTGTGGATTCCCCATCCCAGGAGGTGTTTGCTGGTGGTTTGAGCAACCTGGTCTAGTGAAAGGAGCCCCTGAAGGGGGCCTAGAACTAGATGATGTTAAAAGTTCCTTCCAGCCCAAACCATTCAATGATTCAATCAAACAGAATACTCGTGGGATAATAAAATTGTTTAGATTGGAAAAGGCCTCAGATCAGAGTCCAGCCATTAAACCATGTCTCTAAGTGACACATCTACATGTCTTTTAAATACCTTCAGGGATGCTGACTTAGCCCCTTCCCTAGGCAACATGTTCCAGTGCTCGATAAACCTTTTGGTGAAGAGATTTTTCTTATATTCAATCTAAACCTGTTCTAGTACAACTTGAGGCCATTTCCTCTTGTTCTACTGCGTGATACCTGAGACATGAATCAACTCCCACCCGCCTACAACCTCCTTTTAGGCAGTTGTAGAGAACAATAAGTTCCCCCTGAGCCTCCTTTTTTCCAGGTAAAACAGCCCCATCTCTATCAGCTGCTTCTCATAAGACCTGTGCTCCAGAACCTTCACCAGCTCTGTTGCCTTTTGGAAAGGGCAAAAGCCTTCAGTCTCATTAGCATGACTGAGATATCATTATATGCTTGTACTGTTGTTATTTATAAAGTAGTAGATTGGGGATGCTCTTTATTTCCTTTCCGTTTGCTTTCCTGGTGCTGTTTCCCAGTGTACTCATTTGTAGTAGTCAAGGTTCTTCACAGTCAGGAAAACTTGAAACCTACTCCACTATATATGAACTTCCTGCTGGTGACAGGTGAGCCTCTGAGCTGTGGTTAAGCCATTGGGGAAGAAGAGTGTGAGATGTCAGGGAAGGAAGTAAAGTGTCTTTCAGAGGCTTTGGTTCTGCAGACACTCAGGGCAGCAGATGGGGTACTGGGGACAAAGTCACCTCAGCCATACACAGACATACTCTGCCTCTGCCTTGTGGTGACTGTCAGCCTTGGGGTGATGAAGAACCAATGCTGAGCCAGAGAAAAGGCTGTACAAGATGCCTCTTATCTGCAATCTCCCATCCTGTGCCATGACAACAGACTTCCCCATAAACTGTTCTTACATGCACACACAGTTTCCAGATACCATGCAAACAACTGATTAGCAGAAGCCAGTACTTATAATTATCTTACAGAGGAGAAAGAGAAGTTAATTGAAACCCATCCAAGGTTACATTCATAGCAAGACATGATGAAGTAATCCAGGAGTTAATGTTAAAACCAGATATCTTCCCCAGAGACATAAGCACCGCATCTCTCCTTTCAATGTAATTACATAAACACTATCCATGACACCAGATTTGTGTTAAAAAGTTGCACAGTGATATGCCTTACACATGGAAACATCACTGTGCAAAGAGGAGGTATAACAGTTGGGTCTTCCATGAGGAACACTGTGAATTATCTCGGGAAAAAGAATTGAGGCAGATTGTGCTTTTTCTTACTCACCCCTTAAAACTAGGTAGAAGTTGTTTCTTTTTGAAAGTGCATTAAGATTCTGGTGTGAAAGAACTGGTTTTGCTACCAAAAGTCCCCCTTTCTCTTTCCCATCCATTTACAGCTGTTTGGAAATAAGTAACTGTGTGACCAGATGCAATGAGGTCTACAATTTTGAAAAGCTGCTCTTCTCATGGTAGAAGTTACAGGAATATTAAATCCTCCAGAGAAACAGTAAATTATTGTCCTGCATGTGAATCAAAAAGGGAGAAATGCTAGAAAGAGAAATTTAATAGACAGATCTGGTCCCATCCAAACATGGTAGAAAGTTTACCGGGCTGCTGAAAGAGCCCAGAGATTGTGGAGGCCATGTCTGGTGTCATGCAATGGCATAGCAGGGTTCTCATGTTTTCTTCTCAGAACTCTGCCAATTTCTCACTGAACCATGAGCCAACCACAGAGACAAGCCACTGGGGTTGTACTCCCTGTAACAGGACATCTCTGCCACTAAATGCCCGTGCTAACATCCTTAGGAATCCTGGGACAGTCAGCAAAATTTGTTTGTTTGTTTGTTTGTTTTTAATGTGGATTTCAAATTTGCCTTGCTTATGTTTCAAAGGATTTCCATATCTTTGCATATCACTTTTGTGCCCAATTACCTTTATGAGAAAAAAAAAATCAGAAAAAAATCTTTAGTTCTGTATGCCTTGGATTTCCTACCAGTGCCTCTTTGCATGTGGGTTATACGTGAAAGAAAAACTGCAGTCTGCACCCCAAATAAGGAATACTTCCTACAGAATATTGGACAGACTTTGTCTCTAGGGCTGAATGAAGGGTCAATAAAAAAATAAATTGGAAGATTTTTTTTTAAGTAAAAATCCCAGATAAAGAAGAGAATCCCAAATCTAATTATCCTGCTCTTCCTTTGATGTGGAAGGAAATAAGAATGCATAAAGACTTTTAGGAGAATTAAAGTAAGCTAAAGAGTTACCTGAGGATTTTCTGTTATGACTCAGAGCCAAGGGGAATTTGGATTCAGAGCATGAGAAGAGGCCTTCAGTTGTATTTGCAGAAAGCAGTAGGGTCTGTTGATGGACATTTATGTTTCATGCCACAGGCAATATCTCTGAGACAGTTGCCCCTTAGCACCTTTGCAGCTTCTGTGTGTGTCCAAAATGAGTAAGAAACAGAATAACTGGTAACTCCTCTACTGTGCTGATAAAGCAAAACGTAGGATTGCTGTTAAGAACAAGATAAATAAATGAACTGGATGGCTAAAAATAGCAGAGGGGTCCAGCTTAGCTGACTCATGAGCTTGTAGATGAAATCTGATGGAGACTGGCACACAGCATTAAAATAGGATAAATGTTGACAAGCATTAAATGAACAAGCAAAAATGAATGGACCTTCAAATGGCCTGTGAGAGAGAAAAAACAAACCAGCCCAAGACATTTCTAATTAGTGCTTAAGCCATTTATAATTAGTGGTGGAGAAAATGCTGTTCCTCATCTCCTGTGTATCTGTCACTGGAAATCACCATCCTGCACAGATGTGACTGCACTGGAAAGCTCTAGGAAATTGCCCAGATAAACCTGTTGCTGATGCAACACACCTAAGTGTCTCTGTTTACCAAACAGACACACTTGAATTTCCTAAAGTGCCTCTTTGTCTCCAGTTTGTTTCTGTATGCTGACAAGTAACTGCCTGCACATTTAAATTTTGTGCATTACCAAAAACCATTCAGGTAGCTAAGCACTGTTTTGTGCCTGTGCTTTACAGTCAGTGAAGGTAGAATGATACAAGTACAATGTTTTCACAGGTAAAATCACACTAGTCAACAAAATCTGGCTATGAGTATTAAGGTTATAACATGCCATTCACAAGTTCTGGATAAAGCTATATTTTTTTCTATTTTGTCAGAAATATTACCCACTGGCAGATATCAGCCCATGAGAAAAATCTTGTTTATAAGACTGCTGAGGTTTCACCAGGTCACTTTAAGAAAGGTATTAGGTGAAGCATTCAAAATATCTGTTTCTAGTGTTTCTGAAATGTAACATTTTCACTTGGAAATAATGCATTTCACGTAGGTATTTTTCTAAAGTACAATATTTGATGAATGAGTAAACCAAGCATGCCTATTGGATTTATGCTACAGGACTGAATCAATCTAGTTACTACAATCAGCACCCAGCAATTAAAAATTGAACAGTAAGCTTCAAGACAGCTATAAATGAGACCAACCATGGCATTGCAGGTGGGCATCATTCTAGAGCAAAAATTTCCATCTTCTGCAGCACAAGAAATTTAGGCTAATTGCCAAGAGGAATTTTGGGCCCATGTTTCTTTTGCTCTGTTCTCTGTGTGTGCATGAAGGCTTTTCAGTCCCAGCTCCAAGCGGCATGATGCCAGATCAGACAAGGTCTAGAGATTAGTCATAAGGAAGCAGTGGCACCTGTACTCTTTGGATGGAAACTAGAAGAAAGTGTGGCTTCCAAAGGATGCGTGTCCCTAACCAACCCAGTCCTAGTGCTATAGTATGACTGTGGAACAAGTTCACTGCTTATGAGACAATGGGGAACCTGCACAGCTCAGACCATCTTAGCAGAGTGGACTGACTGTTGTCCAAAAAGGCTGAACTGGGGCCAAAGCCTTTTCAGCAGCCAAGATATTGATGATGGCTGTCTTCCCTGTGGATATTCTGATTTAAACATGAGGTGAACACAGTGATGCATCATTCCCTTCACAGAAGTCTAACAAAGCTAACCAAGTGTCTCTCCTCTTCTTTCATGAACTTTATTATATTCTTGAATGTATTCTTGAAAAGTGAGAGTAGTTAATAATTCTGAGGCTTCTGCACTTCACATTTTATCTGAAGTGATGAAAATGTCCCAAATGTATTGTGGGGAAGTGCCAGACAGGCAGATGCTCGGAAGTACACAGAATGTGTTCACTAAGTTTTATTTTCTCGTAAAATGAATCTCAAAATCTTGACTAATTTTGCACATTTCTTAAAAGCAAATGGCCTATAACAGTAACTTCATTTCAACAAAGTGCTAGTAATAGTGAAGAGGGATCTAACAGACCTGCAGCCGGTGTCCTTTTTACTTAAGAGCTCTTGTTATATTTCTTAGGAACTAGGATGTAAGTAGGTCTAAGTGCTCTAGGGTCACAAAGGCTACTAGACACACACATCCCCCAGTCATCAGGGACATCTTTGGCAGAAAAGCTAAAAAAACCCCCATAAAATGTTTCTCCTGGATCGATACCTCTGTGCAAAATTAAAACACATGAATGAATATGTATGTACACATTTCTCAGAATTTCTTCTTCTGAGAAGAGAGTAACTCTATCCCAGCTGAAATCAGGGCAGTAAGCACGCACAGATTAGTCCTCAAAATGCACTTTCCATATATACTGCAAGAAAGTGACTCTAGGAAGGAATTTGTACCATGGTTTTCAAAAGCTCACCTAAGAAGCATTTGCTAATAGTTTAACTATAGCAAACAGAAACAAAAATTTTGCCTGATTCTGATTTTTTTTCTGATAAGATTTGAGGTTATTATTGTCTTTTAAGTATTATATGTTAAAACTTCATAAAAGCATCTAAAGTGGGTTTTTTTGCCTCAGTAGCATGAAATGTGAAGAGGTAACTAATTCTGGAGATTAAGTGTGCTGGAACATTAGCATATGGATTTGTTCTTTTAGGATATATGGAAAATACTGGTTTTAATGAAAGAAATTAGATACTTCAGTAAACTAAGAGAGATGAAAGCTACATTGATAATTTGGGCCTTTGACAGATGCATTATTTCCATCTTGGGACTGGTGAGGAATTGGGTAATGCTAGTATTTAAAAAAAAAACCCAACATGACTGGTGTCAGGAACAAAATCAAAACCAAAGCATTATGGAAGATAAAGAAAAGCTTTCCAAGAATGCACACATGGAGACACAGGTTTTAATGCACACATAGAGACACAGGGTTTGCCCATGAAAGACCGAATGAGATCAGTATCTTCCTGCATGAGAAAGCCCTGCCTAAGAAAATATTTGTTTTTCTCCTTGGGATCTGTTGAATGGATGAAAGCAACCTTCACAGAGTGAGCCCTCTTGGAAATTAGCTTTTATGCATTATTCTTACCTCTGTTCTGGATCCAGTTACAACCAGGTTTTTTTTAAGACTGTAACCTTAACAAAAAATATTCTTACATTTAGGACCATGTTATGAGCCAATTTTACTTGGACATATCCACCCTTTTAGCCTAGCTCTTCCTAAATACTGGCAAGCTAAAATTGCTTCCAGGGCTATGAAGCACAGAGCAGGTAGGAAGGACTTCCAACTGCTTGGAAATGTGGAAACAAGAGAACAGCATGCAAAAGAATCAAACCACATAAATAAGCTTCATGGTGGTAAGAGATTGAAAAATATTTTTAGTTGCAATCTTGCTATGGCTGCAATATTCAAGAAAAGAGTTGTACAAAGCAAAATAAATTTGTTACACTTTACCCAGAGTTCCCTTTTTTGTGATACTGTGGAAACAATATCAGACACATAATATGGCTGGAGCTTAGTATAGACAGCCACAAGTGCCTGGAGAAATGTGTGCTGTAAATGTTCCCCCTTTATGATGTGTAAAATGTAAGGTGGCTGGAGAAAGCAAGCAGTTCACATGCTAGAGTCATTAATTTTGTTCAATGAAACCAGCTCCTTAAAAAGCCTAGCCAAAACCTCCATTGCATTGACTGTATGCACCTGATGAAGCTTTACCTCCAAAGAATGAAGGAGCCTAGGCAAGCAAAAAAAAAAAAAAANTGCAGCTAAAGGGGAAAAAAAAAAAAAAAAAAAAGAAAAAAAAAGAAAGAAAAAAAAAAAAGAAAAAAAAGAAAAGCTCAACAAAAGCAGTGTTGGTTACCGTGAATTTGAGCCTGTAAGCTGCTAGGTGCAAATTGACTGACCACCTGAAGAGTTTCACAGGTGCTCACAAAGCCAGCAGTGGCCCAACAGCAAGCCTATGTTTCCATGGATGTGCTACTGAGGACACATCCAGGTGCAGAGATATTTACTCTCCTTATGGGCATTGCAATTGCTTGGTGAGTGAAGCATAAAATACTTGCATGAATCAGGGAGAACACAAAACCTACCTTTCCACACAGCTTTTCTGGCAGTGCAAGGGATTAAGGAGTAAGTTTTGTCCTGACATAGTCCCATCCTCTTTTATTCCTTGTTGATTAAACTGCTTTCAAAAACGTGTGAAACTTCACCCTTCAAGCTCTGCATGGAGGGTAGATTTCCTAGTCTCATAAGTTCACTTAAAATAGAGATAAGAGAAGGTAGAGAACAAGAAAAAGGGCAGCTCTCAGGAAAGAAAACCCAATTCCTCCACAGCACCTACAAAACTGAAGGGAGGTATCTTAGCTCACCCACACAGTCCCTTGGAGCCTGGGTCCCAGGGTGTTTGGAAACTGAAGAATCAGAACCATTACCCCTTTTTAAATTTTTTCTTTCTCTCTCTTTTTTCCAGCCCTTGTGCTGCATATTATTTGTCTGACAATTACCTTGGGCTTGGCACTGTGGTAGGCAAAGGTTATTGGATTTAAATGCAAAGTTCAATGAATATAGAATTAAAAAATGCCTTGGAGACATTGCTGAAATGAGATGCCAAATCCCAGAATTTGTATCTTTATGAGGAAAATTTGAATACAAAACACCAAGTTTTATGGCTCTTGCACATATTAATTCATACCAATCCATGTTCTAAGAGGACTAAAGGGGCTATTTTTCATCTTGGGCTGAGACAGGAACTCCTCCAGATTTACTGACTTGCTGTGAGAAATATGCTTTATCAGGCTGATAGGTATCTTTAAAATGTAAATCAGAATGGGGAGCTTATCACAAGACTGCCATTAGCAGCTTATAAAATTCTTGGTGTTGCAGCTAACAAGTATTTTTGTGAACAAGGTGAGCATACTGGCCAGCAAAAACAAGCCCTAAACTTGACACTTTATATTCTGTGTTACAAGAAAATTACCAGAAATGAAACCAAAACAATTTTTATTGTACATCCATCTCCTTGGCAACTAGCAATTACAATGACTTTGTGGGATGGTCTAGATTTTAAAGGATATTATTATAATTGTGCAGGCTCAAGAATTGCAGTATTACCTGGAATCACCCCTGGAAGTGCTCAAGTCCAGGCTGGATGGGGCTCTGAGCAGCCTGGTCTAGTGAAAAGTGTCCCTTGGCAGATGGGTTGGAACTAGATGATCTTGAAGGTCTCTTCTAACCCAAACCATTCTATGATTCAATTAGTCTATGAATCCTTACTTCATCCTTGGTCCAAGTGCTTTGTCTGTCTGGAGAGAGAAAGGAAAATCATTTGCTATATGGAAGTCCCAGGTTTTCTCCTTAAGTAGTCCTGTCCATTTCTGTTGTCTCCAACGCTCTATAGGAAGTCCTTTGGGTTTATACCCTCTTCGTTGCATTGTGAACTCTTCACTTCAGGATTATATTGTAGAGAAAAACCCAGGGCTCAGAAGCTTGAACTAACAATGCTAGCAAATGATCACAAAGGCAAGAAATTTCCTCTGTAAACAAACAACATTTACATTAGCACTTTCAAGTGCATGCAATAGCTGGAATGACAGTGGCTGTTCCCAATGTGCCCTCTTGCTGGCAGAAGCACATGCTGCACTCTCTGTGACTTTCATGCACACGTGCGAGCACACACAGGCAGATGATGTGCTTTCGAGCCATCCACAGATGGTTTCCCCATCAGGGTTTGCTTTGCCATTTAGGCCTCCTGCTTCACATCCTCCTCTTGGTGCTTCAGCCCCTATTTTATGTAATTAACTTCTGTTCCTCCCCCCATTTTTTTACTTTTTTTCCCGTGAATGCTCTTTATTCTGACGTTTAGAGTTAACCATCTCCCCAGAGCACTGTGATATTTACCAGCATCCGGAAAAAATGTGGTTAGAGAATTGAGACACTTAAAGGAGACACGGCTGCCACAAGTGTGCATTCACATTTTTGAATAGATATTCAGAGGGTGGGAATGTAGATGAGGGAGAAGCTATGAAAGGGCTTATTACTAATTAACTGTATCTATTTCTCCCCCTTTTAAACTGCTTTTTGTTTATCATTTCAGCTGGTAGAGTAATACACTAAATTAAAGCTGCATAATACATTTATAATTAAGATTGAAAAAGCCAATTGCCTGCTACTAAACTACCAATTGATAATATTGTAAGGGATATTTATAGCTCTTTGGTATGTATGTCACAGATTTGCATCAATAACACACTCTTGCTTATCTCCAAACATTTTATTCAGTAGCCCTTTATTTACTATTGAAGGTAAGATTACTCTTCTCAAGCCATCCTTTCTAAAAGTGTCTCGCTTTCATCTTGTTTGTAAAGCTCAGCAAACACAGATGCTTCAGTCGTTTCCTCTGCTGTGAAATAGTAATAACAGTATATAATTACCATCATCACACCATGCAGAAAACCTTGCTGTAAAGAACACACTCTACATAGTTCAGCACTCATAGCATCTTGCATTTCTACAGTTCCTTCTTTCTGACTCATCTTGCATATCCTGGAGAGGAGATACCAAGCCATCTTACCCAAGGCATGAATCAGGAACTTTTGGCCAGAGTGCCAAACATAGGCCCTTAGTTTTCATTCCTGTCACAAGAAGGTAGAGCAAGACCTGTTTAAAGAGTTCTTTAAAAATTACTGGAGTGATAGTTTTTGTTTTGTGTTTGGTGTGTCTTACAGGGGGTTTAATAACTCAAAACACCTGCCAAAAAATTGCTAAGTGCATGAGCACCTGCATGACTGAGAAGAGATATGGCATATACTGAACAGTGGTGCAAGTTTAAATGGTGATTGAAGGTTAAAGAGAGGCAAAATGGCCATGTTCAAAATGAGAACCTGAATCGTGCCTGTAGCTAGTGAATTGTGCCTGTAGCTAGTGCCACCAGGGAGGGTCTGGGAGACTGGAGCACACCATCCTAGCAAAAAAGCCTGGGAGAGCCCTCACAAAAGTATAGCTCTTTGTTTTCCTGCCCCTTTCCTCAAAAGGAGAGTGAGGGCTAGAAATGAATGATCTAAGCATTCTTCAGCCTGCTGGATAGCAGGGTCTGGGAAAGGGAGAAACAGAAAGAAAGCAAGTTTCCCTATGTCCTGCACATGTGGGAAGAATGTCAGCAAACCTGTGTAAGTAAATATTCCCAAACCCAAGGCTCCAACTTCTCCCAGCCACTTGTCTCTCCAAACCAGCCCAATCATGAGTTTTGTTTACTCTTCAAAGACACATCCCTGCAGTTTGAGCTGGAAAGGTGTGTGAGAGATTGGAAAAAAGGGAGATAATAGTGCAAAGAGGAATTGACATGGTGCGAGGGAGGGCCATGAAGACAGGCAAGAGCTTCACTGTCACTACAGCAGTAGGAGTTGCAGTGTGACAGCCTGTAGTTGTCAAAAAGCTTGCCAAGGGCCTAAGGTAGCACAGTCTTCCTCTGGATTCCTTCTCTTTGGGGCTAGATGCTGCCACCCTTTCCATGGTTTGGCTGAGCACAGGGTGAAACCAGGTGGCAATTACACATGTGATTTCTGCTTCTAATTCTGTCTATCATTAATTTCATTATGAATGGGCAAGTGGCTTGCCCCAGAACTGGCCAGATAATTACATGGTCATTTTTAACCACATTACTGAAGGGTAAAAATGTAGTTAATTTTATCCATAAAGTCAGCTGCTTCAACCCTAAAACTAATTGCACATTATTTTGCAGCAGAAAGTAATTATTATAGATACCAATTCTTGCTTCTACTCCCAAAGAAACAGACATTATTTCAAATGAAATCTTTCAGGATTTTTAATAAGCCTTGCAATCTGTGGTGAAAGAGAAAGAGAGAAAGAGAGAAAGAGAAAAAGAGAGAAAGAAGGAAGGAAGGAAGGAAGGAAGGAAGGAAAAGAGAAAGAGAGAGAGAAAGAGAGAAAGAAGGAAAGAGAGAAAGAGAGAAAGAGAGAAAGAAGGAAAGAAAGAAAGAAGAAATCAAAGAAAGAAAGAAAGAAAGAAAGAAAGAAAGAAAGAAGGATTTTATCATGTTTTTATAATGTTTTTATGACATGTAACTGTCCCATCCCTGGAGGGCTTAGGCCTTTAGGTGTGAGTCCTGGGAGGAAGCATCACAAAGTCTCTCTGGAGGTAGATGTAAGGCAAAACATAGGAAGAAAGGTATCATAATTATTATATCATAGTTTCTGATGTTCTTGTTCACTCTCTTCATTTCTTTCAGGTACTGTTGCGTGATTTACAATGGAAAAATTGCTCTGCGGCATCCTGGTGTTTGGAATGGCTGTCACAGTCAATGCTTGTCCCAAATATTGTGTCTGTCAGAACCTGTCTGAGTCGCTGGGGACTTTGTGTCCCTCCAAGGGTCTCCTTTTTGTACCGCTGGACATAGATCGAAGGACTGTTGAACTCCGTCTCGGGGGCAACTTTATTATCAATATCAGCAGACAGGATTTTGCCAATATGTCTGGACTTGTTGACCTCACTTTGTCCAGGAACACCATCAGTTACATACAGCCCTACTCTTTCACCGACTTGGAGAGTCTGAGGTCTTTACATCTGGACAGCAACAGGCTGCCTGAGATTGAAGAGGATACTTTAAGAGGTTTAATTAACCTTCAGCATTTGATTTTAAACAACAACCAGCTAAGCAGCATTTCTGATGAAGCCTTTGAGGATTTTTTACTGACATTGGAGGACTTAGACCTTTCCTACAATAACCTCCGAAGCATTCCCTGGGAATCTATAAGAAGGATGATAAACTTGCACCAGCTCAGTTTAGATCACAACCTAATAGATTATATAACAGAGGGGACATTTGCAGATCTTCAGAAACTGGCCAGATTGGATCTAACATCCAACAGACTGCAGAAGCTCCCTCCTGACCCTATATTTGCCAGATCCCAAGTAATTCCATTGGTTGTCACCCCGTTTTCGCCACCTCTGTCCCTCAGCTTTGGGGGAAACCCCTTGCATTGCAACTGTGAGCTGCTGTGGCTGAGGCGGCTCGACAGAGATGACGACATGGAAACTTGTGCTTCTCCTCCAAGCCTAAAGGGGAGGTACTTCTGGTACGTGCGGGAAGAGGAGTTTGTCTGTGAGCCTCCTCTCATTACACAGCACACTCACAAGCTGCTGGTGTTGGAAGGACAAACTGCCACGCTGAAGTGCAAAGCCATTGGGGACCCCACGCCCATCATTCACTGGGTGGCCCCCGATGACCGTCTCATCGGAAACTCCTCCAGGACAGCTGTCTATGACAATGGCACCTTGGACATTCACATCACCACCTCCAAGGACTACGGCACTTTCACGTGCATAGCAGCCAATGCTGCAGGAGAGTCCACTGCAACGATTGAACTCTCAATTGTTCAGCTTCCCCACCTCAGCAATGGCACTGGCAAAGCGGCTCCACCGAAATCCAGGCTCTCGGACATCACCAGCTCCACCAAGTCCAATCGTGGTGAAACAAAAGGCCCACCAGAAAGGGCTGTCCTGGTGTCAGATGTGACCACTACCTCAGCTTTGGTCAAGTGGACAGTCAGCAAGTCGGCCCCTCGGGTAAAAATGTATCAGCTGCAGTATAACTGCTCGGATGATGAAGTCCTGATCTACAGGTAAATGCATTTTTGTTTGGTCCTCTGATGATGGCAAGGGGGTGGAAATCAATGTAAGTCTTTTACTCTTCGACTTTTTACTGATTTGACTTTGAACTGAGATGGCACTGTGACCAGTAGCATTAGTGGTATCTGATAAATCTGCATTCTCTCTGTCAGTTTGCCAAACAGTTGGTCTGTTCATCGCTTTTCTGTCCAAGTCACACACTGCAAATCTCTGTAGTACTCATTTTCCAACAGCTGTTTTCAGAAAAATTTTCAATTTGGGAAAAAATAGTACTGCAGTTGGTAGTCTCCTCAGTATACTTAAAGAAAGGAAAATTTGAAGACTAGAAGTCAGAAATTTCCTTTTCCTCCTCCTGTAGGTGGGATTGAAACAGACTACTTAGAGAGGAAGCAACGTGGGAGGAAGTTTGTGCTGTCTACCGATAACACAGGCTGTAATTATTCTGTGATTCAAGATCTAGGGTTGCTAACAAGACATTTTTCACCTATATGAAAGAGCTTTTTTCTTATTTCAGTAACATCTGTTTACACAACCGTAATGGCTGACAACTTTGGAGCAGTTAATATTTTATACCGTATTAAATGCAAGAAGAGGTAGATATAATTTCAAAAGCAAACCCTGAATATTCCTTAGGATCCTTCAGCTCTACAACGCCTCTGACTTTTAATGATGTAAAGCAGGAATCACTCTCACAGTGAAGCAGCAACAAATTTTTAGGGACTAAAAATGTGTAGAAACAATACAGGAAAACAATACTACTGTTTTTTCCATGTGTATTGGAAGAATGACTGACATGTTCATGCAGTGATGAATCCCTAGAAACCACCGTGTCCTTTTTTATTGCCAAGATTTCACTCAACTGAACTGTGTCTTTGCTTGTATATGATCTACCAGCAGAAGTCAGAATCTCATGGAAAAGTAGAACCAAACATATCAACTCTTATAGCCTTATAAGCATCCTGAAGCAGTGGAGAAAAATTGCATCTGGTAGAGATATAATGGGGTTTGGGTTTTGAATCTAATTGGAGAATAAACTCTGGCCAAAATATAGTCAAAGCCATTGATTTTTGTGGTAGGTTTGGTGTTGTTACCTGATGGCTATTCTGTTCTTCTCCTGCTGCCTGCAGGGAGAGCCAAGGCACTCAGCAAGTCATGGTACTCTGCTTCCAGATCCCACAACAAACCTTGTTATTTTCTTTTTAACCACAGGGGGGTTTTCTTTAGCATGAGGAAGTCAAAAGGAGAGGTAGTAAACATTCATGTGACATCTTTCCCTCACCCTCCTCCTGCAATGAAATCTAGTTTTAAAGCTCCTCCAGAACAGAATGTTTAGTTGACATGGACAAAATTTTGTGCCAAATGCCTTTTATCTGAATCAGCTGTAGAACTGAAAGAATAAAGTAATGAATTTAGCTACTCCAAATTCACTTACTCATTGTCAAAAGCAGGAATATTCACCAGCAAGTTCAAAACCCATTTTTAAAGGATATTTATTCAAATACTGAATTAATCTGAGGAAATCCAGTTCTGTCCACTTCCATTCCTCAATTGTAAAAATATCTTGAAATAAATCAATTAGAAAGTGAAAAATATTCATTTTGCTCTGGCTAATGTACAGCGGAACCAGTGTGTTAGCTTTGGGAATTGCAACTATGTGGAGTTAAGCAGAATGAAAGGATAAGATAAAGTTAAGTAACGATATAGAATTAAGAATAGAATGGAAGAAAATATGCTAGGGGCATTTTTTTCTTTCTCAAGGCAGTTCTTTTGGCAAAACTCAGCAGTAATTAAGATCTTAAGAACAGTCTAAGGCCAAAAAACACCCTGAAAGATGTATAAGTCATATGTTCGTTGTAAAATGAATTTGGCCCAGTGAACAAGAATATCCCTGGAAGGAGAAAGAGAAGTTTGCAGGGTTTGTCAGATGTTGGAAGTGGTTGGATGGGTCAGTTTTCTAGGGAGGAGAATGGACAGGTTGAAAAAAACTCGAAACCATGCAAAAGCACTGACATGCAGCCTAGGAGCTGGATGGGTGAGAATTGGGTGCCACATGCAGAAATGAAGAAAGATGCCTCTTGCCAGCCTAGTCTGGAAGAAAAAGTTGCTGTCAAGGTTTTAGGCAATGCCTTAATTTTTTATCATGTTCCCACTTCCACATCCCAGTGAGGTTTTGGCCCTTTGCTGCTTTATTTGGTTGTGGCTCTGTTTTTCAGAAGCTCAGTGAGGACAGTGCTATTTTGAAAAATCTCCCATCAGGCCTCTTTTGAGGATTCACTGATGATGCACAGCTCTTTTCATTCACAGCTCTCAAAAGCACTTCACCAAAGAAAATAATTTTTTTTTT
>VWYP01016407.1:0-13286 GCA_013400435.1 Pycnonotus jocosus
AATAAAGCCAAGGAAATACCTAGGATGTTTTTTCAACTTTAGACAAGGTTTAAAACTGTTCATTTTGTTCTCCCCTCACTCCTCCATATTTTACTTATAAAAAACCTGTTATTTGTTATTCCAGTTCGAGTACATCTCATCCACCTAAAAAAAGAGTTAAGTTCTGAGTTACCAGAAATAAAGGATTCAAACTAAAAACTTAACTTTGGTGGATGAAATAATAATTTTCCCAGTTTACCAGAAATGTCTCCTTCTGGATCCATTGAACTCAAAGCTGTATTTTTATAGCTCCTTAGGCTTGAATTGTACCTCTGAGTTAACAAGTACGGATCAAAAGCTGATACTTTTGGAGAAAAATTTAAGGAAAAGAAATTATTTATTAAGGAGGTAAGAACTCTTCCCAAGAAAAACCTTGAACTAAATAACCAAGGTGTTTTTGTTTGGTTGTTTTTCTATTATGTTTATAATGTGGACATTCATAATGTGTAATGAAATATTGTGAATATAAATAAAAGCCAGGCACAAATACACACAAACTACTATGTGCTGTACATCCAGAAAAAAAGTGGAATGATCTGAAAGCAGCAGAAACGCAAGGAGGCCAAGCATATCAGTGTGAGGGCAAAAAGAATGGTGTGACACACCTCACTGCAGCATTTCTGGAAGCATCTCTCTTCCCCTTTCACTTCCCGTGACACTATCAGCAGAAATTCTGACTGCTGAGCCCGGCCACAGCTGTACTGGGAACCTATACTGACAAGCTGAAATAACCAATCAAAGCAAAACACAAAAAGAAACCTTTGTAAAGCTGAAGCACATACCATTATCCGAATTGTACAAGTAACAGATGAGCCCAAACGTTCAGGTAACACTTACGTTCCACTAGAACAGGTTGATATGAAGCTAAAACTTTCATTTCAATATAATATTTACTGAGGCAGTTGCAAAGCCCTTTTTAATTTAAATGGAAGTTAAGAGTTACTGATAAGAAGACAGAAAACTCCCCATACAACTGTGTTGCAACCAACTATTCTGAAAAACAAACAAAGTTGGGTGCATTATTTTCCTGTCATACATTAACAAGTGGAGAAGGTAACATGGATGTAAGACTGGAAGGTGTTATGTAAAGCAACATATTAAGCCTGGGTAATAAAGAGCTTCATCTTTTTCCAAATACTGATAAAATACAGCTAAGGAAACATAAGAAGTCAACAAGAGGAAAAAACGTTGAATGGTCTAGATTAGTTTTAGCAGGAATAATTTACAGAAGATCCAAGAAAATAACTGGAGTGTAAAAATTGTCTTGTTTCCACAAAAATCAGTACCAAGAACGCTGGCCAAACATCTCATAATTTAAAGAAGGTTTAATAATTTAAAGTTCAACCTCAGCTAAATTTCTCAACCTTTTATCACAAATAATAACACATGGCAATTCCCAGCTCATTTAAATTAAAACATAGCTTGTCAGTACACTTTAGAGAGATTAGAACTTTAAATTAAGTGTGAAGAGTTAGACAACAATTGCCTGTTCTGAGTAAACTGGAGATTAGGACAGATGAGAAGGCCCATGAATAGTACCTATATATATCCTACTATTGTATGTGAATAATTTTGAAGACAGCATTTAAGTACCATTCTCCTCATACAGTAAACATACTTACAACTGCATTATGGTGTCAGAGTCAGGTTACATTAATCATTAAAATTTACATGACCAACACTGCTGCTGTCTAAAGCCTTTCTATTTAGCCACTTTGTATAGCCTACAGCTTTTTATTCTGCTGTATTGCCAAAATACTGGCAACAATTGAAGCTAAAAATCCTCTACAAAATAATCCACAAAAGTGGGGCATCATAATTTTTGGTAACAGATTTTGGACTGGGAGTTATACATAATTGTACTGTTCTAGCAGAGCTTTCAAATGTGTTCTTTGGAAAAGGGCGTCAATACATTTGCATAAGTGCACTTACAGTTCAGCACCTTCCACTCCTATTTAATAACCATATACAATCATATTTAACAAAAAAAGTTTGAGATGCTAAGCGTAAAACCCGATTTTTTTCAAAAGCAACCACTCGTACATGTTATATGTGGCTCAGGGCACAAGGATTCTCAATCTGTAAGAATATGACCCTTCCAAAAAGGCTGATGATTCCATCTTTTTCCACATACAGAATCTGGTGGGTGCTGTCCCAAAAGACTGCTTATGAAAGAAAGCATGCTGCTGAGCAACATAGGCTTAGAAAAAATTACAGAAATGCTACAGTGAAGGTTTGAAGGTATTTGAAGGTATTAACAATAAATCTGTTTATGCACAATATTCTAACCCTGTTTCAAGTGAATGACGTCTGCCATAAGCAGGTCTGCAGTACAAAGGAGGGAAGGGTCTAGTGTGAGGTAATGAGATGCTAAGTGTTATGAGATCATACAGTTGTTGTGTTTACCTGCTTCAAAACTTTCAAAACTATGTGTTGAAAAATGTGCAACATGGGAGAGAGAGGAAGTAGGGAGACAGCTGGATGAAACAAAGACGTAATACCCAAGAAAACCACTGGATTCTTCCAGCTCTAAAAGAGATTATAGTAGGTCTTTCAGCAGTTGCATTGTCAAAGTGGTATTACTCTCAAATACAACATCCCCAAAGGGTTTAGGATAGGTAAAAGATATGGTGTCATTTAATCTGCAAAAAAAGTAAAGGAGATCTATCTGTAATAAAAGCTAGTTTCTCCTGACAAAGAAGAATGTTGAAAAATCTTTTTCCATGCACTGGCCGAAAAACAGTCATGTATTAACTGAGAGGTTTTTTCAGGGACTTAAACAACATTTAGCTTGTGGCATGGCAAACAGACCTGGTAATACTTGAAGCAGAATACTGAAGCATAAAAAGCTTGCTCTGTGTCTGTTTTGTCCATTTGCTCATGGCTGTCTCCATGTCACTTAGCACCTTACACATTTTATTGAATATAAACAAAATGTTCCCCTTTACCTTTGTGTCATGAACATTTTTTACATGTTGCTTTCCTGTGTTATTAGACTGAGACTGCACAGGATAATGGGCTTGTGCTCATTTTAATTTCTCCTGTTGTACGTATCAGACACTGAAAAAGGTGCTAGCAGATGAACACTTGTGTTTCAGAGTTACAAGATTTAATTGCTCCAATGCAGTTTAAATACTCTGCTAGACTAGGAATGTGAAGGATGAAGCAGCTGTACAGGTAATTCCTTACTTACAGAGATTATCAAAGATAACAGATAGATCTTGCAATTTTACAGTGTGTTCTTGAATGTACACACAAAACTATTTCTATGTACTCTAAAGAACAAAAACTTTCACATAGCTCACAGCTACCAAACTTCACATCCACACAGGTTAAAGTTCACCCTCCTTTGTGTATCAGTTTTTTTATCAGAAGAACCACTCTTTGGGCCTGGCAAACATTTATCTCCCAAACTCATCTCTTTTACCCAGAGCTCTTCGTATCTAACCTACCATCCATGTAAACCTGTATCAGTTAGTTCTGGTTCATTCACCCTTCAACTGCTCATGTGTAGACACTGAAGAATTACATTTCAGACATGTTGCAGATGATTTTATAGAAAGTCCGCAAAATTTACCTCCTGGAAAGCTACATTATTTTGTTTTATGATAAATGCAAACACAAATATCACATTTTAACTTAGCTGTATATGTTTATCCAAATTCTGGAAATGACTGAATCAAAAAAGATGCATGGAATTTAATTTAAATTCCTCTTTCACAAAAGATACTTTATACTTTTTTTTAAGAAGACTGTGTTAACTATATCCCATATGGATTTTTTACCTGTTCAAATTTCCAGCCATCGGACATCGTGGAAACCATTTGAGTGAGTTCCTCTTCCTGACACTGCAGCACTCTGTATACGTGTTTGACTGGCACCTTCAAGAAGAAACAGAAGATGCTCAATAGGGCATGGAATTCGTTGTTTGTGACTTGTCTGACGTTGCCCTTACTCTCTAGAAATGGCTAGCAACACCACTTTGAACCCATCCAGAGCAATGAGTAATTAGGACCATTTTAGCTGAGACCTATAGTAAATGCTATCACAGCAACCCTGCTATCCAACAACCTGGCTTCAAGAGAAATTTTTCAGTAACAATATAAATTTGGAATACCTCCATGAAGACTCAGTTACCAGGGAAGCCTGAGTAGCAGAGTTAAGAACAAACTTCATCATATTCACTTTCAGGGAGAATATGAGCTTCTATGAGAAGAGGCAACCTTCTCAATCACAGAGCATTACAAATAAAGAAAGTAACTTTGCTACAAAAACATATGACAGGAGCTGGATCCAGACAGCATTTGTACACGGACCACATAAACATACTATATAAAAAGCAGTTACCCACAGTTAGGCAACCTTATCATATTCAGAGCATTTAAAAGTCAATGAGAAAGCTATGCTCTACAAAAGCTGCTCTCTAACATAACTATTTCCAGAAATGATATTATGACAAATTCTACTATTACCGGACATTTTGGAACAATTACTTAGAATGTTTTCAGTTTTCGAATGAGATCTGTGAACTTTGTAAGCGGACTGGCAGGAGCCAGCAAATAAGAATATTAATCTTTGTGTACTAGTGGCTCCAGATGATCTAGTGATGGAGGCCAGCCATTCAGTATCTTACTGGGGAAATTAGGAGTTACATAAAAAAACAAATGGAACCCATTCACTACTTGTCATAGGACACATAATCAAGAGCACATGAGAAAACAGCCTCACCTGTGAGATTTTGCTGTCTCTTTCTCTTATTTTGTCCTTTACCAGTTTTATTAGAGATGTGATATTGTAGAATTCAGCCTCTTCCAGTACACCTAGTATGAAAACATTTTTTGGGAAGACAGTGTAACTAAAGACTCCAGGCCAAAATCACCAACTAGTTCATAAGACTATCCTCTCAATAGCTACAGAATATTAGTTATTTTTGCCCTATGATAAGATAGTTCACCAACCTAATGATTCTGACTTCTTTCAGGTACATGTAATTCAATGTTTGGCTCATTCTAAAAAAATTGTCCTAAAAATAGCCCAAAAAAACCTGATGCTATTTCACATAAAAAATGAGGCAAGAAACAAAAAAATGCACACAGATACAGTTTCATAGCAGACTGATAAGACCACCATACCTCAGGCCCTGCCTTGGGCTGGAATACAAAAGAGAAATTGAAATAATACTACTGAAAATCTCTGCAGTTGCTAGCAAGCAGAAAATTTTTCTACCAGTCATTTGAGATCTTAGAGTCTGAAAAAAAAGCTTAAAGATACATACTGCTTCTATTCACATGTTCAAGGCCTACCTCTTCTCCACACACAGTAATGTTTAATGGTGCATATGGAAATTATATTTCATATTATTTCCTCCTAGTATTGTTAAATTGTATTTCTCTTTGATAAATTTCTTCAACATGCTATCAATACAAATTTGTTACTATGTGTTTTAAAACAGTCATCCTCCATTAGGGTAAAATTGATACAAATTGGGAACAAGGAGGGAGAAGCTGGGGGAAGAATTCAGTCTTTAAAAGCATATTCCACATATATGAACATGCCAGAACTTCACATTTAGTTTGCTTTACATCTTCTAAAGCTTGTTTCCTAGGTAGCATTCTTTTGCTTAAAGAGGATTAAACCCAAATATTTCACAGTCACACAGGAAAAAGACAAGGTTACACAATAAAAGGCACCTCTCCTGTTGTTTGAATACTTATGTTCCAACTGAGAATGGGGGATGTGAAATCAGGAATCATACTCAAAATGCCCAAATAACCCCATATACAATAACTGCATGATACCTGTCAGTTTTGCTTGAAACAGACAGAAATGCTACACTGGTTAAGGTCTGCCATTTTGTTCTAAGTTAGTTTTGGTGACTCAAAAGAAGTGAAAACAGTAAGCAAACAAGGTATTTAAAAATGTTTTACCTTCCTCAGCTAGGTCCTTGTTAATAACCAGTTTCCCGTGTCTGAGATAGTTCAGCACTGGCCCAAAGTAGGTGGGGTCTCTGTCTATTAAATAGGCACCTGTTTCATCCTAGATTAGAAAAACAAACAAACACAAACCAAACAAACAACCCAAAACAAAGAAAGAGAATACCAAAGCCCAAAACCCAAACAAACCAAAAACCCCACAATGATTTGAAAATCCAAGTAGGAACTGCAAGCTAATATTCATCTTGCAGCAAGCAGGTATTCAAAAGTAGCCACAACCCCGAAAGCTGGATTTATTAAAGACAATAAAAGGAATTAGACAATGTAACTGTGAAAGTATCAAACTGATCAATCAAATCATCCAATACACAGCTTCTCTTATCTGAACAATCCTCCCGACCCCTTATCAATGATTAACAACACTGTTAGCATGAAAGATCTAAGCAGTAAGTGAGAACACTGAAACTTAAGGTTTAAAATAGCGCTTAAAACCAGGAAATTTTATTTGGGAGCCTGAAGAGTAAGAACAAAGGCTACATTCTAGAGAGCTTCAAATACCAGTTTTTCCTTTTTTTCCCCCTTTTTTAAATTAAAGGCTAACAAACCAAATTCTTTTTAACCTCAACACTTTGCTCTAAAAACATTGGCTTTTGTCTTAGCTCAGATGTGCAAATACTCACAGGGTACTGAGAACTGCTGTGTACCAAGCAAGGGTTGTACATGCATCTTCTAAAAAAAATAGTACACTGAAGATGCAATTCCTACCTATCTCATGCAGACAATTGAAGGAATAGATTAATAGATCAAACTAATGCACAGTTTACCAAACAGACTACAGCATTTTGTGAATTGCAAAACAGTTAAAGAAATTCACCTGCAGAGCTGATATTCTTGACAAAGAGAGAAAGAAGCAAATTTGCTAATTCCTATGCTATTTAGAATCTATGTGTGAAGCCCTGCAATCAAGACAGTACTGATATACTTTGTGCTGACTGGAGGTCTAAGGAAGATTCATAGAAAGATTTCTAACTGATCCACTGCTCCTTTCTGCTATCAAGTGGATTTACTGACTGTATTAATCCATTAATACATAACGTTTTGGTGCAATGGATATCCTACAGATATATACTGGAGAGATGTGGCAGCACCTCAAATACTTTTTTACTTATTCTAATTTTTAATATTCTAGTAATTTATGGGAGATACTCAAAAAATCATCATTACTGATAATCCCAGCTACATGTGGATCATACTCCCTCAAAACCATAGGTACTAGTGACAATTGCTCTTCTGTATGAAAGAAATTCTACTGACTCAATCCTCTGCATCTGAACATGCTTATATGGAAAGGTTTGATTACTGAACTGTGATACCTGAAAGCTCTCTCTACTTAACAGTAGGTAGAGTTCCTAAAATGTTCCATTGGAAAAAAAAACATGCTAGATATATTTTCAAGTATATAGATTTAGTTTCTGAATAACTGCACTTGCCTAACCAGGACTGGTAGAATGTAGAAAGACCACAGCCTGAACTACAAAAGCCATAAACTCTTTCTATAATTACAATTAAATGCTTTGCACACCTAGACAGAGTGTCATTTCAGAAGTGAGGGAGTGTATAAATTTGTATAAAATTAACTAGAAAATGAAGAATGCTAACATATTGAAATGTGCTGTCAGTTAACCTACACTCAGACCAGACAATGCTTGATCAAGTCTAATCATAATTTCTTCTGATCTAAACTCACGGTCTCACAGAAGTGAGATTATGTATCAAAACCAGAAGATAGCTGAAGTAGTATAGTTTTAATATTTAATCTATAAATACATTTACATTACCAAAACACTTCAGGAATGTACAATCTACAGATACAACCCAAAGAAATTAAAATAGCTGACAACTGTATGAATTATAAGCTGAAAAGTATTATTTAGTAAAAGAAAAGAAACCAGTGGACTTGGAAAGGAAGATCCAAAACAGACACAAAGAAATGCTGTTTTAAAGAAAAAAAACCCCCATACTTGGTCATTATCTGAACTGCATTAAGAAACACGGGGCTTACAAAACTGGAAGTCTTCCCAGTTAAGAAAAACAAATCTCTACCTATAATCTTCTTCAATAGTAATTTTTACACTGCAGTGTTTTCTCACATCACCTTCTGAAGCAATACTGGTCATCAGCTCTACACCACTACAGAGATAGAGAGGTGGGTCACAGAAGCAAAGTGATTAAAAGCTGTAAATGAAATGTTAAGTAACAATGGCTACTTCACTCCTTGCACAAAACGCCTGAACTTTTTTGTTAAAGGCCTAAATTATCTGAAATTGTTTCTTTCTGAGTTGACTTCTATATACTAAACAAGCCTCCAACAAAACCACGAAAGGAAGAAACTATGTCAAGCCTTCTCTTTCAATTTCCACCTTACCAGAGGTCATACATGAAAAAAATACCATCTCGTAGTGTCATAGTTTACTCTGTGAAGCCTTTAAGACAACAAGGTGTCTTGAAAAATAATAAAAGAAGGCCCACGAAAGTCCTACAATTTTTGCTGTAATCAATTTTTTTGTTTGTTTTTACATTACTAAATATCAACAGTTAAAGAACTCTGGCTAAATTCTAACAGTGCGCAACTCAAATTCTGTCAACAGGACACATTTGAGCATCTAAATTCCTTGTAAACAGTTGCTTAGCCAGATTACAGACATAGAAAATACGCATTAATTAATATTAAGAGAAGGATGTGTCTTGTGACTGATCTGACAGCTTAGATAGGCTACACACTAGCACCAAGACATCAAGAGCTGAAAGATGCACCAGTCAGTAAAGAATATTTTAAGCATAGGCAAATAATGCACAGCCAAGTGAGGTAAAAAATTCACTTCCTCAGCATCTTCCTACAGAAAATGCCTCACCACTCCTCCTTTTGAGTGAGCTGCCTGAATATCCTTCAGTGTATGCTAAGCACTTCATGTTGAAATCACTAAGAAAAGCCGATTACACTACATCTTTAAGGATATTTATGTAAACAGAAATCCAATACAAGCTGACACAGAAGTGTAGTCATCTGCTCTACCTAGAACTCTAAAATTACAGGTCGTAAGTCTTTCAGAATATTATCAAGACTGTTTTCATCCACATGTACATGAAAACACACTGTGCTATCACAGATAATTAGCATTTTGACACTTTTAATATAAATAGTTTTATTGTCAGATAAAATAATTAATTGCAAACATGATCCAATTTGAACAGGCCAATTTAAAGAGGTAGCTAGTTTGCATGTACCTAACTAGGTTTAGGCTTACGAGCTTAAATATTAAAAGACTTTGATGTCCCAGATATGCAATTTCCTCTGCTAACTAGTAAATTGTTTTTCTACAAGCTTTGAGCAAGTTTGAATCTTCACTGACACAGCTAGTGTAGGTACTTTGAAGCCATTTCCCAAACTTCAGGTGAATACCACAAATGTTAGACAAACCTATAGTCTAATAAGGTTTCAAAGTTCTCTTTCTTTTAGATGTATTTTATACAAACAAGTGTTAATGTTTACCAGAACAGCAGCAGAAATTCAAGTTTCATCTCTATTCAGTATAGTCACATTACCCCACACTTAGAGGTGTTTCCTGCAAATGTTGACATTCTTCACAAGAAAACTCAGAACAAATGCACGTTGTCTTTGTGCATCCAACCCTAAATTGCTAGTTAATCACATGACTGTATCTTTACCCAGTTCTACTTTTGCATTATAATCTTCTCTCAAGAGCTTTTTCTTTATTGTCTTTAAGTTCTACACCTTTTTCATGCATGCTTATGAGGACACCATTTAGAAGACAGCATTGCCCACATATAGTGAAGACTGTATTTGTTTATTACCACTCTCCCACAATGATGTTTAATTCAAGTTACAAATACTTGGAATTTTAGAGGAAACCTAGTAACTTGCTCTTAAATTTTCAATCACCTGGTTCAGCATACCAATGAAAAGTCAGTGTAGCTCACAATTACATTCCTTTGAAAAATACTGATGAAAGCAATTAAATGATCATGTATTCCAGTTGCAAATGTTTTCACTTCTATACAAACTGAGGCTCAAAGGAAGCATAATGAACACTCTACTCTGATCTTAGTTTAAAACACACAAATAACTCAATTTATTTACAGTGAAATTTAACCTTTAGAGAGTAGCAGTGAAACCTTACACCTAACCATTCCAATAAATAATTACTGTCACTGCTAATATTATGCACTTTCTAGCAAGGATATCTATAGTTTGACACTTTGCTAGCTGGATTTCACAACATCTTTGCTAGACTGAACAGGCTTCACTATTAGATTTCTTGTCTCCATGTATGTACTTCCGGACAGAGAAGTCACTCTGTAGACTTCTTGCCAAAAAAAGTTTTGTTATTTAAAACTTTTCACCAAATCATATTTCACCTTGTGACTTAGTCACTGCCCTACTGTGACTTTGAATTGTGGATGCTAGAATCCAGTACAGGATTCCAGTAGGACTCAAAAAGGTGGACCCAATACATATACCTCCCTAATCCCATTCAACAATCTCCCCATGAATTGCATTAAAACACTAGCTGAAATGTCATAAATTTATTTCCAATTAATTATCTTCATTGGGATCAATACTGGGTCTGGATACACTCAAGTCATACCACCAAGCTCTTGGCTCAAGGCTGTATGCTCTAACATGAGTATTTTTTAAAATGACATCATTTACATATTCTGAGCTCTGATAAAGGCAGCAATATGCAGAGAACTACAGCAATATTTGGTACTAAATCTGGATTTATAAGTAATTCTTTCCCCTATCATCTGTGCTTTTTAAATATTGAATTAGTGAATTTTTCACAAACTGTGTGGCCTAAAAACTTTGAGTGTCTACAGACTAACAGTACTCATCAAAACTACATCAGTAACATAACCCACCTGACAAGTCAGAAATCTCATGGACAAATGAAATGTATCTGTTACTTCTTAGAATAATGACTACAATTTGGATATTTCTTAATGCTGACAGTCAAGGTTGTGCTACCAGGAAGACTTTGATTTTTCTAAAACACTCAGTGCATCGTGCTTCCTTCTTTGACAGATCCTACGCCAACTTTAGAAAGGCATTAAAAATCAAGCATGAATACTACTGCCAAACGTTATTAAGAAAGTTTGACAATCTCCTTCTTAGGGGAAAGTTAACAGAATGCTAGAACAGTTTGCAAAAGAAAAACTGGTACATAGCTAAAATAAGAAGATGCTGAAACAAGGAAATATATGTAAATTATTAACAGTAATGCAGTAAAAGCATTAAATTAGTTAAACAATGATGAAAAGGTGAGCAAGGCTTGTCTATTTTTGTGTATTCATCTCTAAACCAAGATTTAAATACTATGGAAAACAAATCCCATTCTGAACAGTAAATATGACCACTACTGCTCATTCATTTGCTGAAATGATTCTCAAACAGATACAAAGTTGTGAGTGACATTGTGAAACATACTAAATTTAGAGAGTCAATGTCACTATCTTATTCCATTCAACACTAGTTTGGCCACAGGGTGTGCCAAAGGTTAATCTTTCTTCCATTATGAGTGGAAACATAGCTGACAGCAAGAGACAGGCTGTCCTATTCAACATTAGTACCTAAAGGCCAACATGCTAACTTTCTTGAAGCCGCTCAGTTCTTTACACTAGCAAGCATTATGGAAACCACAGAATATCCTTGACCCACAAGGATCAAG
The DNA here is from genome assembly GCA_013400435.1 of Pycnonotus jocosus. Lineage (NCBI taxonomy): Eukaryota > Metazoa > Chordata > Aves > Passeriformes > Pycnonotidae > Pycnonotus > Pycnonotus jocosus. The sequence goes on from VWYP01016407.1 coordinate 11,720, forward strand.
TCCAACTCCTGGCCCTGCACAGCACAGCCCCAACAATTCCACCATGAGTTCTATCAAGCCCACGGCCTGGGGCCACGACCATGCCCTGGGAATCCTGTTCCAGTGCTCAACCAGCCTCTGTGGAGAGAATCTTTTCCTGACATCCAACATAAACCTCCCCTGACACAGCTCCATGCTGTTTCCTTGGATCCTGCCACTGGTCACACAGGACAGAGATCGATACTGCCCCTCATGAGGAAGATGCAGACAGTGATGAGCCTTCCCTCGACCTCCTCCAGTTGAAGAAGCCAAGTGACCTCAGCTATTTCTCATATGGCTTCCCCTTCAGAAACTTTGTTCCTCCTTCAGATGCTCTCTAAGAGCCTTAGATCCTTCTGATATTGTAGTACCCAAAACTGGCTAGAGGACTCCAAGGGAAGCCACACCCCAAAATGGAGCAGAAGGGGACAATCCCCTCTCTTGCCCAGCTGGCAATGCTGTGCCTGATGCACCCCAGGACACAGTTGGCCCTCCCATCTGCCAGAGCATATGGCAGTGCTTTGTCTTTTAATAAAGAAACCTTAGAGGAATGCTTTCCTACTCTCCCCCAAAGACAGCTGACCTATGAGCAAGCCACCTACATTTTAAAATTTGTTTTGATAGGTTAGTTTAAGCTCTCCATAATAACCTCAACCAAAACCAAAGACACCAACCAATTCCCACACCACCACACTTCAACGTTTTTTTCTTCTAACTCAGGCACATTACATTCTGTTCCCTATCTTAAGTGTTCAAATATCCTTTCTGGAAGATATGCCTGAAAAAATGATGAAATCTACCAACTTCACTGAAAAAAAAAAAATCAAAATTTATATATAATAAGGAACTCCTTATTTTCAACCTGTTGGTTATAGGGTTATAAGCTGTTCCCTTCTTTTCCCTAACTGTACTGAAAAACGGTTCATGATGCTCCAAAATCTCTTTCAGAGCCAGCACTATATACTTCATAACCATTACTACATACCACACCACAAATAAAATCTTAGTAACGTTTTCCCCCTATAAAAAAATGAGTCAGAGTGAATACCAAAACATTCACCCAGAACTTGCAACCTATGAAGAACATGCAACATTTTTCTCCAAGAATTGTTGAAAAGACAGATTGCTACGTCTAAGTGAGAGATTATTATCAAAAGCACTTTACTCTGCTCCTTGTAATTGAAGAAGAGAATAATGACAGTGCAGAAATAAATCGTCAGTGCACACAGATATACCATTAAAATGCCAAAACTATACCTCGTCAGACAACATAAAAAATTACACACACGTACAAACGATAGGATGCTCTCTGCTGTATTTATGAGCAGTTTTGTTATTCACGAACCCAACTGCTTCGCACGACATCACTCATAACCAACACTCCTCAGAAAGCCTCCCTCCGAGGTAGAAGAGTCGTTCCTGCCGCCCCTCACCGCGGCCCCGGGCCCCGCGTTCCCTTTACGCCGGCGGCCGCCCAGGCAGGCGCCACAGCGGGACCGGGCTCCGGCCGCAGCGCACCCTCAGCGCGGCGGGCGGGGAGTGGGCGCGG
>VWYP01016410.1:0-73453 GCA_013400435.1 Pycnonotus jocosus
TGCCCCTCCTTCTCCACTGACATTCCTGCCTCCATGTCATTTCCCTCACATCTTCTCACCTCCTTCTCTTCTCTGGCTGGAAAAATCTGTGCCCCACTTTGTTTCAATTTTCTTCTTGCATATGTCATCACAGAGGTGTTACGATAATCTCTAATTGGCTCAGTTTTGGCCAGCAGTACATCCATCTTCAGAGCCACCAGGGATTGGCTCTGCTGGACACGGTGGAAGATTCCAGCAGCTTCTCACAGGAGCCGCCTCCATGTCCCCCCCCGCCTCAACCAAAAACCAGGCCATGCAAAACCAACACACCCTGCTTAGGAATGCTAGAAGTAAACCAATATGTCCCTGTGCAAAGCACGGTAGAAATTCAGAGGAAAAAAGTGTTGTCTGTCCCATAGAATTTGTAATCCAAGTGTAAGGGAAGAGAGGATGTACTCTGGCAGGTGGAATTGACAAAATACAAGCATCTTCTTACACCATCAGTTAAACCAGTATTATAGCTGGGGAAGTAGTTCTGCTATTGAACTGGATTAGAAATATGGACATATTTACATGAAATCTTAGCTAACAGATCTATTATTTGATTAAATTCTAGGCAAATACCCATCTGGATTGGTTCTAACAGAGTTGGGGGCCTGAGCAGACAGTCATAAGAGCTTTATAGACTTAAGAGCGTCACATGAAACTGAGAGGAATTAATGGGAGAAATAAATAGAAAAGACTCTAAAATCTCCAGAGTTTTCAGAAAATCATTCTTTCAATCAATTAAATATTTCCTTTTTTGTCATGATCAATTAGCATACCACAAATCCAAGACAGGACAGAATCAGTAAGTAATTGGTAAAGTAGTAACTAAAAGCAAAGCTCTACAACCTTCTTCATTTTAAATATTTCACTCTTGTCGGTTGCTGAATCCACGAGGTCTAAGGATGTGCTTCTCACACTCCACATATTTTGGCAATAATGCAGGTGATTCAGATGGGCTGGGGAGAGCAATGTACGTATTATTCCATGATACTATGGTGCAGATGCAAACAGTAAAAATTACAAGATCTCTTAATGTTGACTTTTAAAAGATCTGGTTTGATTTATCATTAGATAACAATATGCAAAAATCAGAAATTAACACACCTTTCCAACCCTACACCTCTCCCTCTTCCAAATCTGAAAAGACTTTCAGAAGCAGGATTTATTAGGAGATAAGACAACAAAAAGTACCTCACTTCAAAGGTGAAGGGAGAGAAACTTACAAAGATTTCATTCAAGAAAACAAGTGAGAAAAAATCATCTATTTAGGCCTAAGACTTTATAAGTAATCATTCAAGCTTCCAAGTGTACACGAACTTATGCAGAATATCATCCATATTTGTATAAAGCACAAAAAAGGTGCCATTTCAATTTTTGACATGTATTCGGTTATTATATTTCAAAAATGTTGAATAGGAATGACAGCCCCCAGGAAATGTTCCTTCCTTTGCTTCCAAAACACTATGCGAACTCAGGCAAGTCCTTCACCTTAAATGATACTATTTTCCTATTTCTAATATAACATTATTCACAAATTATTCTGTATGAGAATTTAGTTCATGTTTGTACAGCTTTCTCATATCTAATGAAAAATGAGGTACTAAAAAGCCAGATATCAGTAATCCCAGTAAAAGAAATTACCTCTGGCATGAAAAAAATTACCAGAAATACATTTTATTTTCAACATTTACTCAAGTGTTTTTCTGAGTAGATACTGTAGTACTGCATTTATTTTATTGTTATGCATTTTAAGAAACAGCTATTTGAAAATTGTGTTAAATATGGAATATGTAGGCAAACACACTAACATATTTGCTCAATTTCTTTTCCAGGAGACCACTGAAAAGGCCGTTAGGCAAGTAGATAGTCTGTGATCTATTGTGCATAGAAGAAATAAACTTTAATAAAGACATTTTCTGGTTAAAGTTTTCCTTTATTTATTCATTATTCATAAAAATAATTCATTATTTCAGTTCATTATTTGTTGTGAAGATTTAAAAAAATCCCAAATAATCCAAATCACCCCATAGCCTTCCTTTGCAAAATATCAGGTGCATTGCCATGCATTTCATGATCACTGTACTAGAGTAGCACAACCTGTCCGGGTAAATCCGTGGTATATACAGAATAAAAAGTTAATAAGAACAGAAGAATTGCTTTTTTGTTGTTTTATGAAAGTTCTCCCACCTGCTGCACAGAGACATGGATTCGATTTTGTTATATCAGAAGCTGTACAATTCTTTGAAAAATCACACTATATTTGAGAGTAAGAAAAATGACCTCTTTAAAAGTAGTAAAAATAACAGAAAAATGATATATCAGATAGCACAAATCTCTGCTTGTCATCAAGATCCTAAAGGTGAACTAACTGCTTGTGTAAGTTAGCATGAAATATGATTTGTAGTAATCAGCCAAAAGAAAAGGGAACATGAAATTAAAAATCGTAGTGGTTTCTTGGTATACATATGCCCACAATGCAACAAAAACAACTTAGATCTGCTTAGAGCTAGGTAAAGCAGTAAAATTGTTATAATCCCCACTCAGTTGAAACAGTTTAATTTTTTGCAGAATATGTTAAAATCTATTGTAGGGACAACGTGAAGTGTTCTGGTGGCATGTCTAGTTCTAGACTGGCTAGTTCAGACTTTGCAGAATTTTTTACATAGAAATACTTATTTTCATATAAAAATATGACATGTACTGATGGGACCCTCTTTATGCATTAACTTTTTGTCACGTGAACCTATGACTGATATATGTGAAGCAGAGCAAGAATTTTTCAGTTGCACACTGTAGGAGTCTATTTAATGCAAAGACTCATACATTTTAGATCTTACCCCCGTATTATTCACTGGTTGTACATATCAGTAGACAATCTGGTTACCTGAGCAACACTTACAAGAACTCATGAACACAGATTTACTAATCCACACTAATAATGCCTAAATATTTGAGATGTGTATTTAAATGTTCTTCTTCTGTGAAATGTAAATGAGTTGAAGCCAGATGATTAAGGTCTCTTGCAACTCAAACCATTCTATGATTCTATAATTGTCCCAGGACTGCATTTCTAGAAGTTGTGTGGTGGTGCATTTTTTATCTTTTACAGGTTTATTGATTATTGTTAAGTTATGTAAAATGGTTTGTTCTGTGTACTCCCTCCATATACCTCACCTTTGGTCCTTTCCCCTAGGTTGGCACTTGTCAATCTTAAGTTGCCACCCCCGGAGCTCCGACAGCCTCTTCAAGCCTCCCCGCTTTCTTCTGGAAACCTCAGGGGGTCTTGTTGAGTGACTGGCCGAGTTCCAGCTTTCCCCTACCCCTTTATCCCAAATGGTTGCAACTGGTGTCTGTCCTGTCACAAGCCATCCCCTGTCCCTCTACCATTGGATCCCAGTTTTACCCACCCCCGTGATCCACCTCCCATTAAAAGACTGTGGCACGAGGCTGCTGGTGGGACTGCTGTGAGGATGATCCACCAAGGCAGGTGTTGAGCCCTGTTGTTTCCCAAGAGGGACCAATAAAGCCTTCAGGTTCCACCCTCAGTCGAGTCTCTCTCTCTGTGCCTCACCATCGGCATCTCCAGCAGTGTCTTTGGGTGACAAGACCCCACAGGCATCCCTGACATGGCGCGGCCACAGACAGAGATCCTCCCATAGTGCTGGTGCCAGGGTTTGCCGGGACATTTGGGAACTGAGCCCTGCGTTAAAGCTGGATTGCCAAGACAAACAAATGAATTATAAACAAAAAAAGATAATATATTCATTTTAAAATACATTGAATTGAATAATCCAAACATTTCTCTTTAAGAAAAATTATTTGAGTTAAAAGGGTTGGGTTTGTTTGGGGTATTTTTATGGTTAAATGCATTAGGATTAGATAATCCTACAGTAATAAATATTAAAAGCTAAAAAAACCTTAATCACATCCCAGAACCAATAATTTTACTTTTGCTTTGTGTTGATTCTTTCTAAATATTTCTCTAGAGTCATCTACCTGACACACAGTCATAGCTGCAGGTCAGTTCCAGCAATGAATTGTACAAATAAATGGAAAAATATCATAGAGGAATCTGGACACAGCTAGCTCATGAACCTGCAAAAATACAGGCTTCATGGATTTTTTTGTTCCTCAGCTTAATTTGATTAGAAATGTACGCTATCATTACAGCCACTGGAGCTTTCTCTAATGTTATAGTGCAACCATTTGTCAAAAAAATATTTCTTTTAAATAACAGGAGTGTCACTTGCTGAATGCCAGATACAAGACACAGTTTTGGTACTGAATATAGTACCAAAGCTCAATCTCCTCTGTCTTTTTCCTTTTCCACCAGTACTAAGCAAAAGAATGCCATTAAGAGATCAAGAGCTCTTAAAAAGATCAAGGAAGTGAACAGTCTGCAAAGTAGCCTTAGAGAACCACTTCAATACCTGTTTTTTTGTCTAATTCTACTTCAAACAAAAAATACCAGCTTATTTGCAGATCATGGAAGCTTAGTTTAAGAAAAAGGAGAAGGGTAAATGTTGAGTCAGTCTAGATATTTTTATCATTATAAACAGACAGAACAGGTAGACTGGAGTGGCCAAAATATGCAAATTGGAAAAATATATCAATGTGGTTTCTAACAAAACCAGACTAAAATCCATCTTTTCTAAGTTTATCATGAGATGGCTATTTAAAACTGAATCAATCCAATGCTTGGCACGACTGTACATAATACATAAAAAATTAAGCAGACCCCCATAACATTTTATCTGTAAAATCAAACTTGTCTCTTCCTCATGTAACAGCAGTTATGTCCTGTCACATGAATGAGAACATGAAAATTGTAATCAGCAATTGTTGTGTACCTGCAATTGTTGTGTACCTTCAATTTTTGTGAGCCTTTAGCTCCAGACCAGTCTCCCTGGGAAAGACAGCCCTGCACCACAGCTTCAGGCTGAATGTGATGTTGCAGGGAGCCAGGCTTGGACCCGAGACAGGAGATTGAGTTTGCTAAATCTAGCAGCAGGGTCTGTGGGTTTGTGCAGCTTACAGCCCCAGAGCTGTAGGTCGCCAAAGCAGGAAACTCCATGATCTCTAATGTCCCTCATTATTGCAGGTAGAGAAATTGTGAAAGGAATGAAGCAACTTACTCCAAGGCCACAGAAAAGTGCAGAGCCAAACTAGAAAGCAGTCATGTCTCTCAGGCCTGTGGTAGCGACTAGACTACATACAGACCCCATAATTCCAGTCTGTCAGTGTAAGCTATTCCATGTCTGGGGCTGACAGAGACTGAAATGTTATGGTTAATGGCCTAAACATTTTTATGAAGGACTTTTAGCTATTATAGCAAAACTGTATAACAAAAGCTGTATGGAAGACCAGGCCTATCTTCTGTCAAGCTCACACAGACCCTCACACCAAAGGGGGAGCAGGAGAGGTTTTGGGTGTGTAGTGAAAAAAGCCTCTGGTGGGATGCAGTCAATGTCCATCCTCCACTGTGCAGAGCGGCTCAGATGTGGGTGCCTCCCACCCTGGGAAAGCCACATCCACAGGACATCCACGTGAGGGACAGCACAGACAGTCTCATGACCCATCAAAGGGCATTCCCTTAAGGGTCCCCTTAGTGCACCAGAGCACTACATGTAATGAAAATGTTGCAACAGATCCAGAGTCTTGCAAGGACAATGTCAAACCTAGTCCCCTTAGGGAGGCACCTGGGCCTTCCCACGTGCCAAAAGCATATATTAATCCTCTGGATTCCATACTTTTTGGTGACAGGCAACCCTCACCACCAAGAAGACCAGATGGAGGAGAGCAACAAGATATTTTTGTGACCTGAGGCTGGGTGATATCTTTCTACGTAACCTCTGTCACAGTCCCTGTCCCCTCCTCACACCTCTTTTTCTATTTCTTTCTTTCTTTTTTTGTCTTTCTTTCTCTCTACCTCTTTTACTATTAAATAAAATATATTAAATTTTTGGCATGAACATCTAACCTCATTTTGTTTTAATCATGGTTTGGGGTATATTTTGAACCTTTCTGGCTTTGCTCCATTTTAGTCACAGACTTCATTTTCTTTGCTCTTCTGTGTTTAAATTGGTTCATAACAGGGGCTTGACAGATTTACTCTTCCAAATTGTACTGTCAAGACCAGCAAAGCAAAAACTCTCTACTCCAGATCTGTCTGTCCAAGATCTCATCTGTCCTGATCTGTTCTGTTCTAAATCTGCCTTCAATTCAACACTACAAGAAGGAAAGAAATAACACCCGTTCACAGTATAGACTGATCTTGAAATGCATTCAATCTACCAAAATAACAGAGAAAAGAATAAGCCAGGTTGGTTCTCTGAAACCTATGGAAAACCACCCAATCATATCCCTAATTTCTAGGCAATCATTGATGCTTCTCAGCACCTCAACAAGGAACTCACCAGCCTGGCCATTTTTTCCAGACCCAGAATTTTCATATCTATTTGAGCCATCTGCTTACAGGTTCAGTCAAGGGCAAGAAGAGAAATATCTGAGACCACTGAGTCATCAATAATGAACTGATATTTAAGGGAAAAATATTGTATGAAGTAGAAACAATCCACGCAGTATAAGAAATTTAATACAGCTCATCCCATTTACAGACCTGGAGCATTCACAGTTTGTCTCCCAAATCCTTTCCAGGGGATTTTCAAATGAGTTGACACATGAGAAACACGCTGTAAAGTTTTTTAAGTAACCACAGAATCTGCAGAGTTTTAAAAGAAAGCAAACAAACAACTGGTAAAATACACAGCTATTTCTATCCAAAATATATATATTAAGACTTGGTATATGGTTTTTTAGTCACAACTTTGTATGTGTACAGTAGTGCCTCAATGCTGAAAAAGAAACTTATCACAACACCTCGGTATTTCTTCAGTAACAATAAATGTCAGATGAATTTTGAATTTAGCAGGATTTCAAAAAGAGTAAAAAAATAAACATTTATATCAATGTAAAGAATATTAGATTAAAATAAATAGTGGTTATAACATTTGTCTGAAGAAAAATTTGTCTGAGTTTTCATTGTATTAGATATTAAATTTAATTCATTTGGTTAGGAGTTTGAGAGAGCATATTAATGCTATTTAAATTATTTGCCTTGGTATTCACATCAAGTTGAGCAAACTATCATATGCAATATATAAGGATCTTTTCCACAATTATTCTGCAAGTGTAATAAACTTTTGATCTTTAATGTCTTTCACACACATATTTTAATCAACTTAGCTCCTGTGTCTGACTGTTCTTTACAAAGTGTTTGAAACTCCAGAAAAAGAGAATATGACAGAAGTTTTGAAGTTAACATGGAAAGTTCTCATGCTATAACCTGAGACATCAATTTATTTCAGATATATCTGATTTTTGAAACAATGGCTTATGACAGTGTCATTTTCCATTTTATAACCAGCTTCTGTTGCAGGAAACTGAAATAGATATTATTTTTTCCTTACTTCCTGATAAATTCAGTTAGCTTACAAGCTTGAATTGCCTTTAAGTTTCTCTTCTCTGCTTCTTGTTCTCATATTAAACATTACTTTTTTCCCTTGAGTGTTTCCTCTGCCTGCTATGAGACAAATGTTTCTGTTCTGTAAAACCTAACACTAATATTATTGTGTACCTCTTCATTTTCTTTACCATTAACCTTTTCTCAGCTTTTCAATATACTTTTATGCACTAGACTTTGTATATTTTTAAGAATTATTATTTTCTTTCTATGATACTCCCACTAATTAAATGTTAAAATTAAACTTTAAGCTCAATAAGCTAGGAGAAACACAGTATTGTGAACTGCATGTAACAACAACATCTGCAATTTGGCTGTGCTTTTGTCTATACACCAAAATATGCATTCTGCAATGTGTAACATATGAAAAAACATAAGATAAATTTAGCAGACAAAAGTAATGCAGTACAGAGTGGTTTCCTATTGAAAAAAATTCTTGTTGACCTTTTTCTCACATGTCAAGTTAGCCAGATTCAGGTTTCTCATGAAGAAGAGAAACTGGTGATGGAAGTATGGGTTTCTTCCTTTGTGCTTACTCCCTACAAAAGTATAACCCCACTTTCCTGGAACACCGCAGAGATTGAATGAAGGGATTCTGTCTTTGCATCGTGCCTCTTCCGCAGTTTCAGACCCCCTTCTCTCAGGAACAATTTGTTTGAAGAAAAGCCTCTTCCTGTCCCTCACACCCTCTTGTCCTGATTGTACTGACAGAGAGAGCACATTTAAGCTCAAAATTCAATTTTCACATACAGAAGAAAGATGCCTCTGTCTGGAGAGCTAGAGTTCTGGTATGAGCCAGTTGCCCTTCCCGAAAAACCCCTCCATGCACTCTGTGACAGCAGAGACTCAGGGTCTGCAGGCCAAGAGAGTTTGAACTCTACCAGTGACTGTGAGGTAACATAACAGTATGTGTTGTAGTGTATAATCATGATTTATAAATGGTTCTTCCCTTTCCCCTGACCCCCCTATCCTACCCCTTGGTGGTATCACCCTGTCTTGTCAATCACCCTGGTTGATCCTCTCCTATTTGGCAAGGTGTCCAGGTGCCACCCTTCCCATTGTAGTGTAAAATGCCCTTGGCCTTGACCACGCCCCTCTACCTCCCCCATTGGACCAAGAACCCCCTGGTTCAGGTTTCACCCAAAGTGACATAAGTGGTCCAGAATCCATTCTCAGGCATTCTGCCTTCCACCCCCGATGGAATAAACATCTTCCTAACCAAAGCAGAATCCGCTCTTCATTTTACCAAGCCTCAGACCACGTGGCACCTGGAGATTGAACCCCACGAACTATCAAGTGGAGCAGGGCAGAGAAACCTCTGCTAGCCGGTAGCAGAAAGCCCTTGGCGTCCACAAGTATGCACAGAATCTTATCTCTCTGGAGAGAGATAACTTATGTTGGCTCTGCACAAAGCAGGAGTTAGTGAAACTGGTGGCTCCACATCATGGAGCCTCTTGGTCGTGCCAGTTTTGTGACTTGTGGTAGCCCCTTACTCAAAGACAACTAATACAAAATACATCAAAAATTCTCAGATAAGAATTTTTTTTTAACCTGCTGGCCTCAGAAATCTTGCTTATAGTAGCCTGCTTTAACACTCTATCATTCACATGGTTTCAAGTGCTCTAACTCATACACAGTAACTTCCCAGCTGTAGCTATTTGCCTTAATTTTCTGGACTACCCTAATACAGATTAGTTTTTATTACATCACCATAAACTGAAAATAAGTAACCATTAATAAACATGGTTCTAGGTTGTTATATCATGATCTTGAAAAAGTTCAGGGAAATATTTCTTCTACAGAAAGTATATGAATAAATAAGAGTTACAGAAAAAAATACTTGGAAAGAAACTCTCTGAATTAAGTTCAGATCAGTAACTATACTTGGACATTAACTAGAAGGGTAACAGGAACTACAGTGAAAAATGTTATGCAAAAGGATATTTCTGCACAACTAGATCAAAAACTTTAAGGAAATGCTGACATGATGCAGGAAACCTCCAGGGAGAAATTGTTTGTCTCTAAGCCACCTTTACATTGGCAAGTCAAATGAGCCCACAATCACTTTCTGACACAAACATCAAAATACATTTAATGGATCTTGTCTTCACTATTAAACTTTCTTACATGCAAAAGGACATCAGCCACCTCCAGACTCCCTTCTTGGAACAGATGATGGCTTTTACAAAGCCATGATCACCATTTAAGAACTGTTTGGTATAGTGTTAAAGTAGCCTAGTCCCAAAATCTAAAAACTTCCCTATTATAACAAATTTACACTGAATAAGAATGTTCCTTTTACAAACACCAGATATATTAGAATATACACCTAATGTTTGATGTGAGGGAGTGGGAGAGAGAAATCACAGCAGTTCATGATACTACTCTGAACACCAGGCAGTATCTAAAATTTGTTCAATCTATGGCAGTTAAAAAAAAAAACAACAACCACCAGAAAATGCATAATACATTCTTTAAACATGTTTATAAGTGTAAGATAATAGGTCATCCACACAGAATCACAGAGGCTGTGGTTGGAAGGGACCTCTGGAGGTCACCTAGTCCAACCTACCTGCTCAAGCAGGTTCACCTAGAGCAGCTTGCATGGGTTTCCATCCAAGCAGGTTTTCAGTATCTCCAGAGAAGGAGATATCAAAATCTCTCTTGATGGCCTGTTCCAGTGCTCTGTCACTCTCACAGTAAACAAGTCTTTCCTCCTATTCAGATGTAACTTCTGAACACTTGTCTGTTGCCCCTTATCCTGTCACTCGGCACCATTGCCGAGACTCTGGCCCATCCTCTTGGAAGACACTGATAATATACTGTGTATGTTGGTAAGACACCCTCTCAGTTGCCTCTTCTCCAGGCTAAACTGGCTCAGCTCCCTCAGCCTTTCCTCAAAAGAGAGGTGGTCCAGTCCCTTAGTCATCCTTAAAACCCTCCCATGGACCCTCCCTGGTAGTTCGTTGTCTGTCTTGAACCAGATTTATCTCTGTGTAGAAAAGAGTTGATCCCATTTTCTCTATATTTCTTACTAATTCTTTATAGAGTTGCAATCATTAATAGACTTTTAAAATGTATCTGTGCTTTAACAAGAACTAATTTTTTTTTTTTTTTTTAATGATCATACTGAAATAGTTCACTCAAGTAATAAAGACTCACCCACATAATATTTCTCATTCCAGGAAAGTCTCCACTTGTAGAGACAGTAGAAGACTCCAGCAGATATTTGGCCAACATCATTAGCGATGCATTGCGTCATTAATTAGATTAACTTACTAAATCCATGAGCTTTTTCTAATTCCCCTAGCTTTATAGCAAAAGGCTTAATAACCCTGTGACTTTTGGTCCTTTCAATTTTCATCAGTAATGTAAAAATAAATTGTTGGTGAGCTGTTCACTGTAGAACTTATGATAAGGTATTAATCTTGCATATAAAGGACAGGCTGTGTCATTTTTAATCATGTGGTTTATTTCTAACTAAAAATATAATTTGTGTCATGAATCAGAAAGATACCTGTACTAAAGATACCTGTGTGGGGTATAACTGATTTCTGTTCTAGCTTGTCTTCCTTTCTAAAGATCATTAACATAAGAAAGAAACTTTTGAAGGCTGCATAGCTTCAGAAGTTCCTCTGTGCAAATGCTTCATGATTTAATGTCTTTATTAGGAACAAGTTTTCTCCTGTTGGTTAAGGTTTGAGGAACCACATTTCTTTCATAAAATGTGTATCCTTACAGATGAGAGAATGTATCAACAATATTAAAACTAAATAATAATACAGGCATGGTATGGTAGGCAGCATCATTGGCTTACCCAGCTCTTCTCAGATATCTACCACTTGCAATTACATACAGAGAAAAACAAAAATATTTAATCTGTGTTTATACTGCCATTCCTGTTCTTGTCTTAGCTAAAAGTAATTAATAAGATAATTCTTTATTGACTTTTACTTAGAGCTATTGAGATAGACAGTGATAGAGTAGTGATTTAGAGATTAAGCAAAATATTTTACTGAACAACCAGTATGAATAATTAGAGTTAGAAGCCACAATACCTTTTATTTAAAAAATAAATTATCACCATCCTAGGGTGACTTTATGATGCTTGTATCCCCAGTCATCTGTTTAGCCCAGAAATAAGCTTGCACTTTTAAAACTAGATCTGAGAGTGAAGGGAGGGAGAATGAGAAGCAGTAGAATGTGTGAGGCGGTGCTATTCAAAACATAGATAAGAGCTTCATCTTTCCTTCTCATGGACTGTGTTGTCTGCAGCACAGACAGCAGGAGAGTCTTTTGTTTTCAGTTAGTTTTTTAGCTAGCTGAGGCAGAGAAGCTCCCCAGAATGTGGCTTTCTTTTTCCTTGGAACTGATCAACCTGCTCGGGACTGAAAACTCAGAAAAACACCGGGAGCTCACACCTGTGGCCCGCCGGGGCCAGGACAGCATTTTCCAGCACTGGAGGGACTGATAAGATACTGAGCAAGCAGAGCTCCACCTCACAACAAGAACTTTCTGAATTTGCCATCTCTTCAGAACAGCAAGAGGTTTTATTGTTTTATTTTATTCATTTTTTATGCTTGTGAATACTTTGCTTGTTAAATAAACATGTTTTTTCCACTTTTCTCCAAGGAAATCTTTTCCCGAACCAGTTGGGGGAGAGGCCGCTAGAATCTGCTCTCTAGAGGGACCCCTTTGGGAGTTTCTTCTCAAATTTGCCCTAAACCAGGACTATCACTTGTGATAGATGCCACTCATTAATCAATATTGATTAACAACTGGACAGCTAGTGACATGTAGTTGAATTTTTTTTTTTTTTGTAAACTGGTTTTTTAACTAATAACAATGCTTACCTAAATAGTTCTAATAAACATAGAAACAGAGGGTTTGGACCTTATATGCTTACCCAGTCCATTTCACTCCTTCTGTGTGATGCAAAGTTTTAATATGAAGGAAATTAAAAAGGAAAAAAATTACATAGCAATAATTTTTGCAAAATTTTTTTCACGGGATGACAGTGGTGATGTGTCAGTAATACATTCTTCTCAATAAATTTGGGTCTGAGGACTTGAATGGTGTATCTTGAATATAGCTCAGTAAAGACTGGAAATATATGAAAGAATCTCTGTTTCTTGGGATTACCAAAGGCCAATTTCATCTAATTAATGGTCCTTGATGCAATTTCATTCTACTTTTCTAAAAAGTAGTTGTTTCTCTGACAAAGGGCATTATCATCATCTTTAGCTGGGACATTTGCACCTGGATCCACCTTGTATCTTCTTATCCCAATGATGCATACAAATGTGAGGGTAGGCGTCAAGAGAATGAGCCAGACTCTCTTCAGCAGCGCCCAGCAACTGATCAAGGGTAAATGAGAACAAACTGGAATACAGAAAGTTCCATTTGAATATGAGGAAAAACTTGCTTACTTTGAGAGTGGCAGAGTCCTGAAAGACTGCTCGGAGAGACTGGGGAGTCTCCTTCTCTGGAAAGACCTAAAACCTGCCTGGATATATCCTGTGCATTCTGGCCAAGGTGAACCTGCTCGAGCAGAGGAGTTGGACTAGAGAATGTCCAGAGGTCCCTTCCAACCCAAACCACTCACTGACTCTGTGATTCCATAACTCTGTACTTAGGAAATTCTGCATTAATATAGTGTAAGAATTCATCAACATCTGACTCCAGTCTGGTTTTGTTACACATACCAAAGGGATGGTTGGCATTTTTCTACAGAGTTTCAACATATTTGTACAATTTTCATAATGAACACTCAGGCCCTATAATATATTTAGTGTTTTCAGCAAACACGAAGCTACAGCAAGACCAAATTCTCTTTCTTGCAATTTTATTGTCTATAGACTATACCAAAACCATAAAGTTATTTTTGTTTTTCAGAAATGCCCCAAGTCATGACAATCTAAGGTGTTAAATCTGTGGGACAGAAAGAAACAGTTTAGAAGACAATTAATACTTTCGTTTTGGTCTTCCTACCTAAACAGAATAGAAAACAAATTTGTATGTGCTTTAGGGTAGTGGAGCATGAATTGCACAATAGCAAAAATTTTTAGTATGATTGCTTATGACTGGAATGTAATACAGGAAATGAATCTTTGCATAAATAATCATGTTATATAATTGCAAGCTTGATGACACCCCAGAAAGATTTATGGAGTAGGCAAGGCATTAGGTGCAACCTAATCCTTTAGGCCCAATGGTATTATCTTCTCTATTCTAGCTCTGTCTAAGAGTGCTAATTGCATCCCAATGCCTGATGGATTTAAGGCTTATATTCAACTGAGGAGTGGTCTATGAAAGATTACTGAAGTGCAAAACATAACAAAACATAATGAAATCTAGTTAAACCCACATTTGCTACTTCATTTTTATTTTAAACGTGATTTCAGACTCCAGCACAATACCTACAGTGTTCAGCTTCTGTCACCAAAAATCTTTGAGGCTCACTATCAGCACCTGGCAGATAGCTGGAAATATGTAAAGGCAGAGACTTCAAAGTGTACAGAAATTTCTCCTGGAAGAGTTAAAATTACATATAGTACAAGGTGGAGTCTTTACCCTGTAGTTTTTTCTGTGCAATAATTCAAAGATGTTAGCATCAGCCCTCTGTTTTTTCTAAGACAACAGCTTTAACAGGGAACAGAATATTGTTCCCTCTCTGGATAGCTCTGTGTTACTGAGAAATTAAGAAGCACTTTTTTGATATGAAAGAATTATATTTCAGGATAATGTCTGAATTAGCATAATGCTCCTCCCAAAGCTGTATCTTCTAACCTCTTTTTGACCTGCTTTTCCTGAAGACATATCTTTTTTTTTCAAGAGAAAAGGTAGCTAAATATATTCTGCTCTTTACAGCAGCACATAGATTGCAGGAAGATAATTCCCAGTATACAGAAGGGCATGATTTTTCAAAGCACAGAGCAGAATCAGACTTACTAGATACTTTCTTATAACAAGTTTCTGCAGCTGCACAAAGTTTTGTAAGTTCTCACCCCCAATTATGTAGACCTTTAAATTAACCATTATTTTAAAGGCATAATTTTGTTGTTATGAGACTACCTGCACTGAAAAAAACCTAAAGGCTTTTTTCTGGGCAAGTAGTCTAATAACAGGACTAAAAAGGCCTCTTTTGAACCCCTTCAGAGCATGGGGCCTAATGAAAAGACAGCCCTCATGACCATTTCTGAGCCACTGTGTAGAGTGCAAGAAAATATCAGTTCAAACAGAGTCAATAAATCAGTGCTTTGATGGAGAAGAAGTACTTTGAAGACAATACATCATAGTAAATGGGATTTAGTTTTCAGACAGCTGTCTGTAAAAAACATTGTAATTGGAAAGTATATTTTAAAATATTAAGGAAAAAAGTCTGAGTTCAACACAGTATATTCTCATTACTGTCCTTGGAAAGGACTTATATCAAAGCAATTAAGGCCTTTACTGGCTCATGCTAGCACAAGTCAGTCAGCAAATAGCCCAGTACTGTCATATTTCCTTTTACTCTCACTTCTGCAGTTGGTGTGTTTTTGCAACCTAAATTCCAGATTCCCTGTAGACACCAATTAAATCTTGGGCATTTGTCTCATTTCTGAAAATTAAGAGTAGTTCTTTTAAGAAGGCCATGGGAAAAATCAAATGAATCTAATGTATATTTAACTTTTTTTTGAACATATGGATTTAGCCATGCCAGTGTGGACTTACATTATTGCAGCAGAAAGATCTGAACTTTGAGCTCAAATTTGAGATTAGTTTTCTCAGTCTAACCTACTATGAGGGCAATGAGGTTTCAAAGGAGTTTAGGTATAAAAAGAGGATGTATCATCTTTGGAAGGAGAGTCAAGGGTCTCAGGAAGTATTCGAGGGGATTGCTAGGGCATGTAGAAAGAAAATCAGGGAGGCCAAATCTCAGTTCAGACTCAATTTGGCAACTTTTGTAAAGGATAATAAAAATATTTTTACAAATATATTAACAGTAAAAGGAAGGGTAAGACCAACCTTTGTTCTCTACTGGATGCAGGAGGGAACTTAGTATCTGCAGATGAGGAGAAGGCAGACGTGCTTAACACCTTTCTTGCCTCAGTCTTCAGTGGGAAGATGGCTTGTCCTCAGGACAACTGTCCTCTTGGGTTGGTTGATGGTGTCAGGGAGCAGAATGGTCCCCCTGTTATCCAGGAGGAGGCAGTCAGAGAACTGCTGAAATGCCTGGATATCCATAAATCTATGGGACCAGATGGGATCCATCCCAGGATGATGAGAGACCTGGCAAATGAGCTTGCAAAGCCACTCTCCATCATTTACCAACAGTCCTGGCTCACTGACAAGGTTCCAGGTGATTGGAAACTGGCCAATGTGACACCCATTCACAAAAAGGGTGCGAAGGAGGATCCTGGTAATTACAGACCAGTCAGCCTGACCTCAGTACCTGGCAAAATAATTGAACCATTTATACTGAATGTCACCACACAGCACTTACAGGATGGCCAGGCTATCAGACCCAGCCAGCATGGGTTTAGGAGAGGTAGGTCATGTTTGACCAGACTGGTCCCCTTTTATGACCAGGTGACCCCACTGGTGGATGCAGGGAAGGCTGTGGATGTGTCTATTTGGACTTCAGCAAGGCCTTTGACACTGTCTCCCACAGCACACTCCTGGATAAGCTGGCAGCCCGTGGCTTGGACAGGAGCACTCTGTGCTGGGTTAGGAACTGGCTGGATGGCCGGGCCCAGAGAGTGCTGGTGAATGGTGCTGCATCCAGCTGGGGACAGTCACCAGTGGTGTCCCTCAGCGGTCTGTGCTGGGGCCAGCTCTGTTCAATATTTTCATTGATGACATGGATGAGGGTATTGAGTCTGTCATTAATAAATTTGCAGATGACACTTAGTTGGGAGTGTGTGTCAATCTGTTGGAAGGTAGGAGGGCTCTGAAGAGAGGCCTGGAACAGCTGGATGGATGGGCAGAGTCCAATAGGATGAAGTTTAATAAGTCCATGTGCCGAGTGGCTGGACAGTGCCCAGGCAGAAAGGGACCTGGGGGTGCTGGTGACAGCAGCTGGACATGAGCCAGCAGTGTGCCCTGGTGGCCAAGAAGGCCAAAGGCATCCTGGCCTGGATCAGGAATGGTGTGGCCAGCAGGAGCAGGGAGGTCATTCTTTCCCTGTACTCAGCACTGGTGAGGCCACACCTCCAGTGCTGTGTCCAGCTCTGTCCCCTCAGTTTAGGAAGGACATTGAGACGCTTGAACACATCCAGAGGAGGCAACGAGGCTGGAGAGGGGCTTGGAACACAAACCCTGTGAGGAATGACTGAGGGAGCTGGGATTGTTTAGCCTGGAGAAAAGGACACTCAGAGGTGACTTTATCATCGTCTACAACTTCCTGAAAGGTGGCTGTAGCCAGGTGGGGTTGGTCTCTTTCTCCAGACTGCAACAGACAGAAAGAGAGGACACAGTCTTAAGCTGTGCCAAGGGAAACAGAGGTTGGATATTAGGAAAAAAATATCCAAAAAATATATCTTTTTTTAATTCAAAAAAGATATTTTAAAAATATCTTTTTTACAGAAAGGGTAATAAAATACTGGAGTGGTCTGATCATGGAGGCGGTTGAGTCACCATCCCTGGACGTGTTTAATAAAAGATTGGATGTGGCACTTGGTGCCGTGATCTTCTTGAGGTGCTAGAGCTGGGTTGGACTTGATGATCTTGAAGGTTTCTCACAACTTAGTGATTCTGTGTATTCTGTGATACTAAAAAGGAAAAATAGTACAAATTCAACTCAGGAAGTCTCTTGGGGACAGTGGAATTTGAAATACATATGTTTATGCAAAATCAGTCCTTTTGCTAAGGGAAAAATAACATTATTTTTCAACTACTTTCTTTTCCTTCCTATTTTTCAGAGTTCCTTTTGCCAATTTACTCTCATTCTATAAACTCCAAGCTTTAGGCACCAATACACATCCCAATATATTCTTAGATTCATGGCACTTTGCTATAATTAATCTCACAGAGTAAATCCCCTTAATCAGTTCACTATTCGGTTCTCTACACACACGAATTAGCCCACAACATTTCCTCAAATCATCAGCTAATTTCTCACTCCAGTACAGCTAAGTGTCACCAGCTGCACTCTTGTGTGGACTGTTGGACAGCTAAAACTTAAGTCAGAAAAATGAGACTCTGTAAAACTATGATTAGGAACAGGTGATTTGAGAAATGAGGAAAAGTCTGCTTCTGCTCTTTCTATTTTTTCCTGTAATCTGTCTGCTGGGTTTCTGTGTTTTGTTTCTTCTACATGGAAGCATTTCCCAAACAAAGATTTCTAGCTCTATCAAGAAGTTGAGGAGGAATTTAAGGAACAATCATCATCCCTTATGTAAATATCTCATTCTTATGTCTACTGAACCTGTTGCTCCCTCAGACAAACCATTCCCAATGAGTTTGCTCCTCAGCACAATTAACTTTCCTACTGAATCTGGAAAAATTCCTTCATAATTTGCAAATGTGAGTATGCACATACATGAAAGTACATCAAAGCCTTACAACAACATGGGGTTGGAAACTGGTGTGAAGAGAGTGAGAAGTAGAAGAGGAGAGTGCGGGATCTTTGCATCTGGGCCTCCAAGGTGGGAAAAGAGGTTTCAGAGCATTCTGGGAGTGAGTGCCCATGCTGTGAGTGAGCACTTGCACAATGCTCTTCAGCACATGGTGTGATTCTTAGGGCTGCCCTGTGCACGGCCGGGAGCTGGACTCAGTGGTCCTTGTGGATCCCTTCCAAGTCGGAATACTCTGTGATCCTGAGTGCTGAAGGGCAGAAAACTGGACTGGCTGTGCTGAAGAGCACATTACTTAACACAGGACAGTGGTCTAGGAAATACCATTCAATGACAAATAAACCATCTGACCTTGTTGTAGTACAAAAGCTTTAAGAGATTTAAGACCTTAAAAATAAAATTTTCAGAAGGATTCCACAAATACTCATGCCTTCTATTGCAATGGTGTTATAGTCTTGTTCTATTTAGTTATCAAATGCCACTCTAGCAGTTAGATATTTCCTCAATTGCATAATTATTTAATAAGAAAATTTTAAAAATAAATTTTATTTAGGATTTCAAGGGAAAAAAATCAATTATTCTTCATTCAATCATTATTTATTTTGCAATCATTTATCAGTTTTGGAAATGTTTGGCTTCAGAGTCAGCTTTGTTTGGGTTAATTGAATACTTTTAATTAAGCTAGCCAAACACAATCCTTGCAACTTTAAACACAGCCTCAAAGGCAGCACTTGGTAAAAAAAGTTCAAAGAAAATTAATATCTGAAGTACAGCATATACTCTATTGGTTTGCCAAATGAATTAATACAGAGGTTAATAATCATACTTTAGAAAAAATTGACATAAGTTTAATTCCCTTTTTTGGATGAGGTTACTAGTCAAACTAATTGGTGCCAGTCCCTAAGAAGAGCAAAACTAGTAACTTAATTATTTATAATAGCATTTCACAGAGATAACTCTAAATACATGCAAAGACTGTACCCTCAGAAAGTGCATGTTTTGCTACTGTAGCACGACAAAATTATGTTACGCTTCTTCAGAAGTCATGTCAGTATTATCTGTTTACAAACAAAAATGTTGTTTCCTAGAGAAAAAATTCAAGATATGCCAAACAAGTAAAGCTTCAAACATCTCCAAAAGACATTGAATCACATCATCTTTTTGCTCTTATTTGTTATCCACAAACACAAGTCAAAAATGAAATTTTGTTTGCAAAAGTGTTCAGGGAAACAAACTGCCTGTTGATTAATGAGAAAAATTCTCAGAAGCTACATTAAAACATAGTGGGATTTTGAGTTTGGAAAGAAAAAAGAAAATATTTGGAAGTCTAGCACTATGGAGGGGATATAGGGTGAAGATTTGAAAATGCTGCAGTCTGGTAATGTTTATTCTTTATGACAATCCCTTATATGTTTACATCAGGCTCATTGTCAGGATCCTACTGTGAACAGCAAAATAATGTTATGATACACTGAAATAGTGCTAGTGTCTGATTATTAAGAGATGCCTCTGCCTGAATTAAGGTGCAAATGAGACCATATGCCAAAATCAATAACACAGATTCTATTTAGCAGTAAATGAGAGAGAGACAGAGAGAGAAAAATAAGCAGGGTGGAGGGGAAGAGCAGAAAGAGAGTGAGAGAGTGAGAGAGAGAGATTAAGCAAAAGATATCACCAGTACATGGGTTCCTTCTGGTCTTCTTGGTGGTGGGAGTCCCTCACATATTCTTCTTGGGGTACCACTTTTATACAGTCCAAGTCCCAGGTATCCACAAGACATACGTGCTGTTCCCGCAACTTGGGAAGGCATGTGTGTGAGCAGCTGCTTTCTTTCCTCACAGTTTGTTATGGCAAAAACTTTTTTCTGGATAAGCTACCCAGATCTGCCTCACCAGGCCTCATCACCTCCTCCTCTTGTTTTGTCTGTCCTTCTCCCACAGTCTGCACAGTGGAATCTTGTCTGGTGTGCTAATTCTAAATCTCTTATCTCCATTTAGGCCTGAAATTAATGCCCTCCTTTTTGCCATCTGTGCCTGTTGTAGTATCCTATCTTATGGGAATTTCCCTCTTTGAGACTGTTTTGAGATAATTTAACTGCATTCTTTGAGTCCTTACCACCCATCAGTACAGAATTTTGTAGCATGGCTCAAATTCATACCTTTTCATTGAGGGACAGTGAAACAGGCCCTACCCATAAAACACCTGTGTTTTATAAGTAAAGTTTCCGTCATTTTTGTACAGAGAGAGACTTTTGATTTTCTCCTCTGGTGTCACAGTAACATGAGTGTGTACCCCTTTAAATTCTGAGAATTCTCTATACCTGAATTGTCCTCTGAACATTGATTATTGGGTTCCAAACTATTCTAGTCTTTAGGTTCTGCTTCACACTCTGCTTAATAAAAAGTCTTTAGTTCTGTGAACTCTGAAGACAGAAAAGACCTTATGTCACCCAACATATCTTGCAGATTGAGGATAATAGAATTTTATGAATTGCACCTAGTAATTTCCCTTTGAAAGCTAATAATTGATGTTTGAGGCATGAGTATACAGTAAATCAAGGAAAATCCCTTCCTTCTGTGAAAATATGAAGACATTTAGGATCCAATATTTTCCATTGTGTTTTTTGTAAGTACTGATCATCCTTACAATTTAAAAAATCTAACATTTTTCATTTTAATTCTCTATCCTGAGTCTCCCCTTTATCTTTGTATGTTAAATTAAAGGAACACCTAGTACATAGGATTTTCTGCATATGAAGATATTTAAAAAATAAGCAGATCACCTCTCCTTTTTTAGTCACAAAAAATAAAGAATGAATTTAAATAATGTCTGAATTATACAAGAATTTCATTTGAAAGGAACTTACTTAGTCTGCAACTTACTTAGTCTAAACACCTGCTCTATAAAGGGGTATCTTCATGGATGCTGCTCAGACTGGTCCAACCCAGTTTCGAAAACCATGAAGGACAAAGATTTCACAATCTCTCCTGGCAGCCTATTTTGATGATTGCTCACATTTTGCAGTGAAAATATTTTGTCATAACTGCTGTGGAATTTCATCTGCTGCGAGCGTGAAAGTTCTTCAACTTCCTCCTCTTAAGACATTGTCTCTGACTCTGAAGTAATGTCAGATTACTTTTTACACTTTGTCTGATTTCTCAAGAACTTGTTAAAAAATTCTGGTCACTGAACACTATTACTTGCATCACCAGGGCAGTAGATTTTGCTAAATCGCTGAACTGCCTGCATCCTCCCTGTCTATATCCTTCTTCTTTCCTTTATGTTGCCTTAGCTGCATTTGTTGTGTTTTGTGGTCATTACAATTGTCATATAGTAGAGTCATTGTTGTCCAGAGTACATAACCCATAACCCACAGAAGTCTGCAGTCACTGGTCTTAGATATATAGTTCACTGTTCAAAACACATTCAGTTTGAAGGCTCCCAGGCATTGAAGAAATCTAGCTTGGTTCAGTATGGCCACATAGATTCATCCCTATTTGTCACTTTATTAAGTTTTATTCCATCAATACCATTTTAAAATACATTTTATTTTCAACAATAAAATAGATTTTATTTTCATCAATTTTATATTTACTTCCAGCTTATTCAGTAAGCATTCAATTGTATTTTCTGTAGCACTCCTGAGAAACCTCAAGTGCAGGTGGTTGAGAATTGTCAGCGAATCGGCTTTAATCTATTTATTGTGTGTTCTGTTATACTTGTCAAGTATTAATTTAGTGCTGTAATGTCATCAGGTGTCAAGTCAAAAACCTTCCAAAAGCACTTTACATCTGAAATTATAAGCATTACTATTCTAAGATCTCTTTTCAGTAAAAAACATTAATTCACACTAATGATATTGTCATAACTTAATTCTTTATTAATTGTATTAATTATATTTTCCCAGAATCATAGTATGTTAAGGGGTTGAAATGGACCTGAAAGATCATCTGGTCCCCACCCCCTGCTATGTGCAGGGACACATTCCAGGAGGCCAGGTTGCTAAAGACTTTATTCAACCTGGCTTTGAACACTGGCAGGTTTGGGGCACCCACAACCTCCCCTCAAAGTAAAGAATTTCTTCCAGTTTAAATTGGTAATTGCATAATTTTTATAATCAGACTATTTTTCAAGAAAAAAAGGTGCTGGAACAAAACCCAACATTATTATCAAAATGCTGCCAGAGTTGTGGCAGTTAGTGAGTTTGGAAGGCAGTTCCCTGGAATACTGAGTACGTACAATTAATCATCCTTTAATTGGAAAATATATCATTAACAAAAAATCATTATCCAAGGTAAGTTCTCACTACCTGGAAATAGTGCTGTTTACTGAAAAATTAAATTGTCTTCCTCTGATCTACAAAAAACAGTAGTTTGTTATTTATGATTGACTATATAATAGTATTGTGTGGTAGTGTAGTAGAAAATGGATATTTCAGTATGAATTGGATGTCCTTCACTTAAATATATTCATATAAAAATGATTTATAATAACACAATTAACTCTTCAAATATAATAGTAAATATATATTTATTTCGAATTTAATTGACAGCAAATCTTGGATACTGGTTGCAGTGTTGATTTTGGGGGGTTTTTGTATATTTTATATATATCTGAGCAACACCTGGCTTTTGATGTTGATATACAGACATTCATGGGTTTAAATATTTGGTAAAAACCATCAGCATATGATCTTGCATCAGAAGGCTGAACAAATTCAGTATTCAGTCAACCAATAATGAAGGAGTATTTCCAGATGGATCCTGCCAGGTGTTAGCAATTAATTATTGATATATTTGGGAAAATATTTAAAGGTACATTCAAATATAGTCTTCCTGCATGAGACCGCTACATTATATTGATGGTTGATGATTGTAGGAATTTTCCCTTTCTATCTTACACAAAATGTTCAAAACAGATTCTTATTAAGATATCAAAGATACCACTCTGGCATGTTATTATGTGGCCTTTTGAAATCAGGATTTGGAAGAGATTGTTTCAGAATGTATTGTGATAGCTTTGGAAGCTTTTCCTCTGCTGTCTTTTTAAAATGCATACTTAAGTACCAGCCATGAGATACTAATAAAAAATCAAAATGAAATTAAGCACAACCTCCTGTTAATGGTCTGATTATGTTTTTGAAGTGCTGAAGGACAAGAAATGCAATTTGCCCAGTCTATGATTTACACAGTATGATGCAATAGCTCAGCTGACAACACAGAAGATTGATGCCCTCTGTTTCAGAGTAGGGACAGCAGCAGAAAAGTCACCATAGAGGCACAGAAATGCAATGTCTATCAAGCCTCTCCTTGGTGTCATAGCTTATTCCTTCCCAGCTCAATTTCACTGTCTCAGCTGGATGGTGAACAGTGGGGACAGTGGTTTCTGTGATATCAATATTTGTCTATAAAATCTACCCTATGGGAGCTTGGGAGAGACCACCTCAGGGTTCCAATCCAACTTAGAATTGATATAATGACATGACCAATTAACTTAAACACTATGTTTTATTTCTCTTTCTGCTAAAAAATTAGTATTATTTTTACATGACTGAAAGAAGAAGAAACTTTGAGCCTGTTTCTTCTTGAATATACCTTTGAAATTATGTTAAATAGAGCTAGGCACAGAATTCCCCATCTGTAAAAAGCCGTCTTCACAGACTTCCCTCTCATTGTGGGAAGAAAAAGCAAAGTTGGGTTTTATTTTACCTAACTTTGACATGTAGAATTTTAGAAGGTTAACTGTGAACTAGTGAAGTTTCTGTCCTTTTTCAATCAAGAGAGAAATATCAGTGCCTCCAGAAAGTAATTAATTTTGCCTATTCCATAAGCTTCTTTTACAGTGAAATGTTTCTCCTTCTGCATTTATTTCTTTACATTTACTATGAAAGGACGCCAGGATACCTTACTTAGTCTTAGAAATCTAAATATATTCTATGTACATAATTCTTATCCTCAAATATCTTGAAAATATTTCTTCAAAAAGAGCTCACGAATTCTTTTTCCTGATGTCATGTTACCCGTGAAAGAAGGATTGTTTTACAACCTGAACATTGTGAAGAGGTTCATATCTTTTCAGAGAAAATATTAGAGTGTGGAGAAAAGTTATGAAGCTGAGTTTCAAAACATGCCAGATGTATTCATGTTATAGAGAGGGCGAGACAAGAGGAAAGATTCCATTCAAATTCACCTGTCTACACATTGGTATCTGCAGAGGTATCTCCCACAAGTGAGATCTGAGGATCACTGTGTTTGTTCAGTGAGATTTTACTTGACCTAGGGTCTCTTGTGCAGGCTCTTCTTACTTTCCTTAAAGGGGATGAGTCTTACATTTTTCCCATGTCACACCTACCAAGGTACCCTATGGTGTCTCAAACTGCTGTAGTTGTACATGAAGTTAAATTAAACCACTATTTAATGTAGTCAGTGGAACCTAAACTGTGATTCAGCTCTCTCTAAACATAACCACTGTGCCATTTCATTGCTCTGGTACAACCATCCACCAGCATGACCAGTATTATCAGACACATCTGCAGGGGCTACAGCAGCAGCTTTCTGGGAGGGCTGTGACCTTCTGGAGCACAAATCAGGTGTGAGGCTGGGTATGGTCAGCTGAACTGCTTCCAAGCCTCTTCTCAATCTGTTGACTCCCATTGGCTGTGAGGAGGTGTTGAGCTACCCAGCATGGTGGTAGTATAATCAGGGAAATTGACAACTAAGTCCAAGTGTTTTAATCTTGTGACAAATTCTACTAATGAAACTTTTTGATGGTCTTTCTAAATTCCAGATTTCAGACCTGGTGTTCCACACTTCTGAAGTCACATCAAAATTCAGAACAGCATGAATCATAATTCTTGTTCTCTATCTGCTTGCTCCAGCTGAGAAAAATGCTGACAGGGTTTCATGTTGGCAAAGCAGAGCAAAGGGCCTGCAAAGCCACTAGGCATCTGGGAATGCCTCAGGCAGGAATTCCAGGGACAAATACAAAGTCAATACATGTGGCTTCTCCATCTTTAGAATAAAAATTTTGGCTGTGATGAAGGGGGCATGGGCAGCATATCGCTCTGCTCCAAATACAATTTCAGTCATCTGCGTCTCTACCTAGCTGAAGCACCTTGACCAATCCTTTTGTAATTTTGAAAATTTATTTTTTATATATTAAATTATATATGTTTTTTTCCTAAAGCTGCCTGAATATTTGCATCCTAGAGGACTATTTGTGTATCTTTAAAATGTCAGTGAATATATTTTGACAGAAGAAAATTATCTTTTCCTTCAGGAACCAACCACAGTGTGCTCTCTTGGATCATTTAGTGTTTAAAAATTAAGAGGGAAAAGGTGGAAGATCTGAAAGCCATTCAGATTCACCTAACTTCCTGATGGTAACAACTTGAAAATTAAGGACCTGGCATAAATAGAATGGTTCAGATAGAAAAAACAGGGGAATTTAGACTGGTTGTACTGTCAATGTGGAGATTGAGGAACCTATGAAAGATAAAAACTTTAAAGATTTACATCAAGAAAGATCTGAGTTTAGCTGCTGAGTTTGAGATTCATATTTCCCTGGAGCTTAGGTGACTTAAATTGGAAATGCCCATTATACACCTGTGTCTCAAGCTTTTATGGATGAAGCTAGTTGGATAAAATTCTCTTTTTTCAGGTGGAGGCCGAAACTAGCTTCTGAATCACTGCTTTAAAGCTAGTCTGTGTCACTGACATCTCTCATTGACTTATTGAAGTTCAGCTTTTATCTTTTATTTCAGTCTGCATTGTAAAATGTGAATCTTTATTATGAATTTTTACATTCAGTTGACATAATTATTTTGATTTCTGAATGTTCCTGGTTTTTGTTCTTGTCCAATTCAATTGGTTCATGTACAAAGAATGGTCATCTATGAGAATGCATGAAATGACATCTCACACTCTAAAGGTGTCTGACAAGTGATCCTGAGAGTGTGGCCGTGGCCATGCCGTCACATATTCAAGGGCATTAGCATTGATCACACATTTGGCATCTTTTCATCTCTGTGTATACCTCTCTTGTTCAGAACATTGTCTCTACACCTTTTATGTTCCAGAGATTAAAAATGCACTTTTTACTATCCTATTGGACAGCTTAGGAATGGAAACATATACGCTGCTGTGCAGGGTGCTATAGAGGCCAACAGCATTTTAAAATTAGGGATGTCTATTATCAACAGTATTAAGAGTTAATGAAACAGACTTCAAAAAAACAAAAAAATGTGCACATAAATGCATTCTTTTCTGACAATATAATTTGCTACAACCCAAGTGAAATTTCGCAAGGTATAACAAAATACTAATAAAAATAACATGATTGTATGCAGCCAAGGATCCCAATTTTGTCTTGCACTTTTTTCCCAAGAGAAAATAAAGTTTAGGTTGTTATTTTGTCTTCTTGCAGAAAAGAGAAGGCTCTTCTCTTGCTTTCCCTTTCTACCCACCAAAGAGACAAATAAAGAACTGTCTCTTCTCTTACTTTCACTGGATCCTGTCCTGGTAGGAAAAGCTCTTTCCTCAGATTTCACAGCTGGCCAAGGATACAGATGTTTTTCTCATGAAGCTGCCTGACACCAATAGTTATGCCAAAGCATCTGTTCAAACAGCTATTTCTCTGATGAGAGGCCTCCAAGTAATTCTAACATCTAAGATTGTGTCTTCTTCCATCACACAGAGAACAGGCTACTAGAGGCCTCTACACAGACAAAGCTTGTTTCTGACAGACTAAACAGTACGCTTGAAAGCAAATCTTACTTCTGCCCACTGTCCTTACCAGCTTGTTCCTTCTCAGCAGTACTGTTTTCCAGTGAAGCAGCTATTACACAGCACAGATACAAATCTGACTTCTCACACTTGTGGACGATTGCTCTCTTTCCTTTTTCTCTGAGTATCAGCTTTGGCTTTACTCCCCTCGGCCCTTACACCTGTGCTTCCTTCCAGGGCCATCCTGCTGAGGTGCTGCCTCTCCTCCTGCTATTCCTCTGCAGCTTCTCTTCTACGGAACAACCTGAGTTGTTCCTGGGATGAGCCAATCCATCCCACCCCTTCCTCTTAAGGTTTTCCATAAAACTAGGTATGCATCAGTCACACCAAGTAAACATGCACTCTTGTCCTGTCTACCTTCACAAATGTTTGGGGTTTTTTTTCCCAGACAATCCATTCAGTATTTTTATTGTGGGATTTTTTTGTATGTTTTGGATTGAGATTTTAGTTTGCTTGTTTTCTGAGGGGGAGAACTCGACTCAGTTAAATTGTCCTAATGCATATTACTCTGCTTACAAAATCTAAATATGCCCAAATTATGTCCTACCAGCCACCTCTTTTCTGCAGTTGTCTTATTCAGATGCACCTCCAGCAGAACTGTTGAATATTTTACACAATACAATGTCTTCTTTTGATGTTTTTCATGTAAATTTCCCACAAATTCTGAAAGCTTTCAAGCTTGTTCTTAAAGCATTCCAAAGATAAGGAGCATTCTCAAACACAACTTCCTCACTGAACCAGTGTACTGGGGAAGAAGATAACTGCAGGATCATTATCTGACTTATTTGCTACTCTGGCTCAACCCCATTTCAAATAGAAGGCAAAAAAATCTGAAGGAGCAAGTTGGACTGTGTGAGGTGAGTCTCTATCATATTTATAATTATTCAGTGTTTATACATATCGAGGATAAGGCCAGTGATGTGTAAATGCAGCAAAGGTTTTCTTACTGAGGGATGAGTAAACAATTCATCGCTGCCCCTTTCACTGCTTGCACTCAGGTCCATTGAAAAGGTACCACAAATAGAAATACAGATACAGAGAATGTAGAATAAATACTAAATCAATATGCACAAGACTAATGATTGAAAAGGTAATTTTTACATAGACATTCATTTGGTTTTGAGTGTTTTCCTCTCCAGCCATTAAGGTTGGTTGATACTGATTTTCATATCAAATCCAAAAGAAACGTTTTCCTACCTCTTTTAATTCATGCACATACAGTGAAATATTTTGTAAGCATATTGTTGTATGATTAAAAGATATTTTTAAAATTGTAAAATCGTCATTGAGTTATCCATGTTGTCATAGAAAAAAATAATGTATTTAGAAAGTAATTTTGAAAGTATATTTGTTGTGAGGTATTAATATTTCAGTATTTTTTCATCTGAAATAGATTTAAGATTTCCCAAGTGAAAAATTTTTAAAACAATGTAAAATAAAAATAATTTTATCTATCTCAGGCAGGTACACATAGGAGATCATTTTTCCCCATGTTTTGCTTTGTAATTTTTTCCCCAGAATGTAAATCTCCAACTACAAACAGATCTTGATATAATGTCTACATTTTGATATAATGCATATGTATTGGTGCAGCTTTGTTATTTTAAAGCAACTTCATTCCCTTCTACCTGACAAAAATCAAAGCTATTTTATCTCATTTTTTGGAAATTACATATGTAGAATGTTTTAGAAAACAATAATATGTGCTTATATTTTTTCCTGAATTGAGGTCTTGCAGAGAAGAAGAAAAAAAATTATCTGAATTTTGCCTTCAGTTGTAGGACAAATTAGTATACACCTTCAAAGCAATACTAACAAAATTACTAGATAACAAGAAAACTTAAACTCTCAGACAGAGTTGAAAATATAACCGTAAAACAGGTGTGATGTTAAGAGAGTTTGATTTGGACAGACAAAGTGTTTCCAGATAAAAGGTACATAAATCTATAGCAACATTACTTGGGAACCCTTTTGTCATCTAGTGATTGAAACTAACGGAGACATTAATCTCATAGATAAAGGTAATTAACTAATGTGAGAAGCTTATGCAGTTGTATTTGTAGATGAGGTTTGCCAAAAAATCATAAACCAAATTATTTCATAAAAAGCCTGATCAAATGCCCACTAAAGCCCCTAGGAATCTTCCCTATGAGTCAGTGAGCTTTCTTCCAGTCTTGTAACAAAACATCAAAGCATTCATAGAGAATAAATGCTGTTACCAGAATATTTTTAATTTGAATTTTTATTAGACAGAAGTTTGGGCTGAGTCTGACAATAACTGCTCATCTGTTGACTGGCAGAGCAGATTTTGAGACAAGATTCCAATTATGCCAGGATAGTCATTGTTACCACTGACTGACCTGCACCCACCAGTGGGACACTACTGTCCTTGGCTCTGAGGAACATGTGGTAATAATGACTTCAATTGCTGCCTGCTTAATTTGCTATACTACACACTTCATTCACCCTTACTTGTGTTTGGGCATTCAGCTTTTACCACAAGCAATCCATACCTAAGGAACTCCAGGCTGTCCTGCACAGATATTTGCATTGGATCGCAATTAGTGGAGCTTGTACACAAAGATGATTGAAAGTTAATACAAAAGTATAGGGTACTGACACTAAATAAGGTGTCCTGCACAAGAAAAAGAAAATTCACTGACACTTGAAAAATAGCTAGATACCACTAAAATCTTGACATTTTGCTTTGTCTGATTTATTAAATTGTCATTAGGGACAAAAAGTCATTCAATAAGTGAGTGTAACTGATGTGTGCAGCAGAGCCTGAGAAACGAAAGGAAATTAATTAATCCATTGCTTGTTAGTTTCTTTCACTACTTATTAACACATTGGCTTTTTCCTTCGGTAATAACAAAACCTCTGCTTCTTTATAGGTGAGAAAAAATAGTCCTAGAACAGTAATTACTTACATCTCTATCAACTACTTCCTGTTTTTTACTCAATATAAGCAAGACATTTCAATTTTGCTTTTGTTTGACCTTAACAGAATTGTTCTTTCAACTCTGCAAGTTCTCTTTCACCT
Organism: Pycnonotus jocosus; assembly: GCA_013400435.1. Lineage (NCBI taxonomy): Eukaryota > Metazoa > Chordata > Aves > Passeriformes > Pycnonotidae > Pycnonotus > Pycnonotus jocosus. The sequence goes on from VWYP01016410.1 coordinate 29,932, forward strand.
AAGTTTCTTGGACAACTTAATTTGTTTCAGTACACTTCTTACACATATTTTGACTTTTTGTACCTAATAAATCAGACCACCTAGTAAATGTAAATGAGCAGTCACCACTGAAAAACCTTTTCTCCCCATGTTGAACACTCCTGGATGTATTTGCTCTGTACTGTAGCTCAAGTGTTACCATTTTCCTGTGCTGTCAGGCATTTGAAAACAGTGCAGATCTATACAGTGTTTTCCTCAATTTTGCCATTTTCATGTTTGTTTTCCTGATTTTCTCATTACAGGCCAACCTCTATTAGCCTGCACCAATGAAAGCAATATTGTTTACTGTTCACAGTCTTGTCTCTCTGTTTATCTAAAATTTATTCACACTAACAGAGAGGTGTCAAAACAAGGCTTTTTACCTCCAATAAACTTCTGGAATTTGCACAAAAGCTAGACTGTTTTCCTAAACAGTTTTCCAGGGCAAAAGAGGCCTGTCTTAATCCCAGGGTTATTCCAGTTATTCTAAATTTCCAAGCAGACACTGTAAAAAATCTGAATGGGAACCTCCAAACTTTTATAATGATTTCAAATGCCATCAACACGATTTTGAGAACTAACATTAGCCAACAAGAATAAGAACTTTATTTTATGGTCAAAATCAATTAAAATCTTCCTGGATTCAATATTTCCTGTGGAATTTGCAGTTTTGTGTATTATACTCTCTCTTTCAGGAGGGAAGAAAAAAACAGCAGCATAAGCTACAGAATTAGGCTAAGTGTGGTATAAACCTCAAATAGCAACATCTCAGCAGCAGCCTCTATAGAAATATAATATTCATAGGAAAAATTCATTGGTTTGAGGAGAAGGTTAAATGATCCCTATACATATGTCTCTCTCATCCTCTCTCTCCTTATTCTTGTCATTAAGAGACAATACTGGGATGCTGAAAACATTTCCAGCAATAGAAATTACAGTTTATAAATATTTCACACTACCAGATGATTATACTTGATTAATTAGTTTTCAAGGAGCAAGTTAAAAACCATGAAAACATCAACAAACCTCTCTGAATAAATTCTCAAAGAGAGTATCTGTAAGCAGAAATCTCTTTTATAGCAAGGGTACAAATTGCCAAGGCCACCTACCTCTAATACATGGGCTGAAATACCAAAGAATTTTTTATGCTTATTTTACATAATAAATCTGTATCTATTTCAACAGAAAAAAAACACGATACCTACACCAGAGTGCAAATACAAAAAACCCCAACATTTTTGAGGTTGAATCTTAATTTTAATTCTGATTTTTTTTTCCCCTAGCAGTGTTCAAGGCCAGTTTGGATGGAGCTCTCTCAGCAGCCCAGCCTAGTGAAAATTACCCCTGCCCATGACACAGTGCTTGGAACCTGATGGTCATTAGGGTTCCTTCCAACACAAACAATTCTATGAATCTTTGGAAATAAAAACAATATTAAGTTTACAATACTGATTCTGCTGTTAGGACATTAGTCTAATTAGGATTAATGTATATGTGCATGTTGAATGCATTTCAATCATTAATTTTTGATTGTTTTATAGGAATGGCTAAGGATTCCACAAGTTTGAAAATAAACTACCATTTCAAGGTAGTATTTTTGCATTCCCATCAATCCAGGAGAAGCAACATAGAAGGCAGGATCTTCAACTGCACTAGATAAAAGATTCAGTATCCTAACCAAAAGAAAATAGTAAAAGAGGGCAAAATCCATTTTATCCTAATGCAGAGTAAGAACTACACTCTTTTTAAATTAATGCATGAAATAAGTTTTAAATTTGCTAACATTAGAATTAATTTAGTTGATAGGGAGAGAAAGGAAGATGTAACACTTTGCAGTACAGGCATACAAGTAAAATCCTTATTTTATTTTTAAGAAGGAAAAATTCTACTGTGGGAGCAAAATACTTGCTAGCTTACATAACAGTTCAAATATGGGGACAAAATTCTTAAGAGTTAGTGCTCTGCAGCTCTGATGAACCTGGCTACCTGGGAAATACAGTTACTTCTCTTTCAACAGTATTTTATTCTTCCCCAGCTAATTCATGGAAATAAGCAAATAGCTGTCTTTAAAACTGGAAGAAATCATTTTAACAGAAAGAATGCAAAAAATTGCCAAAGCACACGAGTAGTTTCTGTCCTATCTCTTTGCCAAAACAAGCAACATTCAATAATAATAAGCTAGATTTAGCTACATGTAATTACTTATTTGTGTTTGCATATATCCTCTCAGAAAATAATACCACTGTGTCTACCAATAAAAATAATCATTGCTCAAGTTGCAATGCACTCGTCTGAAATGCTCCAGCAAGTCATAACATGATCTTCTACTCTCCAAGTCTGTAATCCATAGTTATCCCTGCACAACTACTGCCTGCTGCACATTCTGTGTAAATTATGTATTTTGATTTTCTGTCAGAATTCTACCTCCTTACTTGAGGCCCGCTTTTCATCCTTTGTTATCTAAATGGCTTCTGTCTCAGCACAGCTATACTGCCATGGGAATGCGTCAAGAACGAGAGCAAAAAACAGAAGGAAAGGGTACCTAAGCAGCAGCAAAAAAGGGGTTGGAGTGCCAGAACTGATAAAATACAATCACAGAAAAACAAGAAAAAGCTGATGGGAAAGGTGTTCCAAGTAGCAAAATTTCTAGTCACATTTCTGGTTCATTATTCTTTCATTACTGAAAGCTTTATTATTCTCTGGGATCATAGTGTAGGCAGGAGGAAAAAAACATCAAACAAAGCCTAAAACATAAGCTGAAGAGTCAGCAGTGTAGTGGTTGAAAATAACTTTCTATCTCTTCTCATCAGCCACCAATGCAAAACCCTTCCAGTGGATATAAAAAATTTTTGTAAAAGATTCACCAAATCCCATAGTTTCTCTCGATTCCTGTAAAAAAACGCCAAGATTTCAAGGGAATATGCAAGGAATTTTTCAAATTTATTTATTAAGGAGTTTAATGGATGGAATTCTGCCTTGAATATCAAAGTATATCTCTAGTCAATGTGTTTTATATACTCTGACAATATACTCAGTTATATTAAAACTAGATTTACCAAGTTGAACAAAATCACCTCTGTCAATTAATATCATATTAAAAGCAAGAAAAGCTATTATTTTTACTCAACCTTCTTCTGTTGCATTTTCCTGATGCTGAAATATTTTTTTCTTGTATTATGAGAATGTAAACTGAGACATCCTACAATTCCAGGCTTCTTGGTCTCTCCTCAGATGGAAGCCTTTCCATGTTTCAATCTTAGTTCTCTTGAACTCTTCACATGATAATTTGATCTAAACTAGGTAACCATGCCAACCTTCTTAATGATAACATCTTCAAGAAACCACAGAAAAAAAGCCAAATAATTCGGGGCAGCTGTTATAAAATAAGAGCAATGTTTTAAAATGCTACCACCTGGTGGTAACCGAGTAGCAAAACCTTGACACATGCCACAAAAGGATGACCACATGCTGCCTCAGAATAAATACAAATTCAAACCTTACAGGGGTTGCAAACTGGACTGAATGGGATTGCACTGTCACACCTACAATGTCTTGTAATTACCCTTAAGAGAGGAAACATGTATTCCCAACGTTGTATGAGCTAGTGGTAGATGTTTTGCAGTTTTGTGCTCTTCAATTCACATTCGCATCTCTGGGTAGGAAATCAAAATTGAAGTCTCCTAAAAAAGATGACTACAAAGGGTTTGGTGCTTGATATTGAATAAGTAGGGTATTTGTCCCAGTACAGAAAAAAAAAAAAAAAAAAAAAGACAAAAGAAGAAAAGGCTGGGTTTTTTGCAAATGTAATCATACTGACTTCAGCAGAGGTGCTGGCACAGCAAAGCCCCATTCAGAGTTCCCTTTTTGACTGCATTATATAACAGATATGTATTAAGCAGTAGCTAAGATAATGTAAAAGAGAAAAATGCATTCTTCTAAAAATATCCAGTGATAGCTTTTAAAATCTTTACAGTTGCCACTTTAAGGTAATGAAATCCCTATTCTCTGGGCAAGGAAACCAAGAACATTGAGTGCTTCCATAAACTCAGATAGAAAAAAATAAAAACTTTTATCACAGACACCGTGGACCTGGGCCTGATCTCACACTGAGTCAATATAAGGCAGGCTCTGCTGGCTTCAGCTGAATTATTTCTGATTTGTATTGGACTGAGATCAAAACAAAGTCTTCCTCCAAGTCTAATTAACTGTATTTTAATTTTGATTTGCACCTGAATTAGCAGTGAACAGTTGATGCATATGCATGAATATTTCCCTGCTAACTGGGATGATAGAAGCATATGTGCACTTCACACAGTGCTGTGTGTCAGGGTACCCAGAGAATATGGTTTTAGTTGGTACAGACAGATCATAAGGGAGGATACCCACAGGTATGAAAAAAATGCCTGATAATTTGCATAAGCAGCTGGCAGTATGCTCAGAGGGCCAAAAGCTCTCACCACAACTGCAGATCACCACCACATTGCTCTGCCTGTGCTTCTGAATGGCTTCTGTACATACATACCTTTCACTACAGAAACTATAGATTCTTTTTCTGCCTTCAATTTATTGTTAAGCTCAAAGATGAATGTGCCAACTCTTCACCTTCCCTCAGATTAGGAAGCTTTTCCCTATATGCAAAACCTTCTTTCTTTTTAAGGACGTAGTGTTTTGTTTTATATTCCCTAGTACTTTCAGTTTCTTAATCCAGAATTGTGCTGTTGTTTGACAGATGCATAATAGCCAGAAACACATGGTAAAGTTGAAAAAGAGAATAACATTTGCTGCAGTACAATATTTCATGTAAAAATCTATACTGTTGCAAATTTCCTATATTATTTCCTATACTTATGATTGCATATAACTGTGATATCTATTTGCACTTACATTTTATTATGATCATTGAGAAATTGACTACTGTGAAGTAGAATAGCTTGTTCAAATAAATAAGGAAACCCTTATTTAAAAATGAGAAGACCCTGCCAGAACAAGGACAGGATTTTAGACACTCTTTTATGTCTGTCTCATTTGTTCTGGTCTATGTCACTTCAAGTCACACCAGAATGGTATCATGCTTTTGTATCATACGCAAGAGCAATAAATCACTTCAATTATTTAAGCCATGCTCAGGCTGCATCTTTGGTTGGGGCTGAAATGGAAGGTGATTTGCACATCATTACGAGTAGCTGCTACTAAAATCATGTTAGTAACCAGAAATATTTTTCAGAGTTTTTGGGGTGGGGGGCTTTGCTCATATTTCTGAGGAATGATCCAGAAATGAGAATTTGAGTTTTTGGCAATGTCAGTTCTGTCTGGACCCCTAGTGGTTACGGATGTTTATCTATACCGACCACACAATAGGACATTCTTTTGAACACTCATTTTTCTGCAGAAAATCACACAATACTAAATATACTTAATATTGTCATCTTGCACCTTTTGTAAACCTGAGTATTGACCCAGCTTTCTCTCAGGTGACAGTCTGGTAGAGCCTTAAGAGCCTTGCTGAGTAACTAAGATAGTGATGGATTGGAAAAACAAAACCCTTTCAGTCACTCCTACACGCACACACACTTCAACCATTAAGGCTAGATTAGGTATTTTCAGTTTGAAGTCTGGCTGGTAAAAGGTCTGATTGCCCAGCATTTTGTCAATGCCCATAAAGCAAAAGGAAGTGTGCATCGGGGGAGAGGAATGAAATTACTGATGGGAGCTGCTGGTTCAGTCAGAAATCAGGAATTACTAGATAAGTGTAGTGTGATTAAAATCAAGATAACATAGCTGGCACTAATAAACAAGATCCTCAAGAGGGACAATCTAAAGCAGTGTAAAAAGCAAGGGAGACAAAAAAAAAGATGAAGGAGAAAAGAATGCCACAACTTTAGGGGGGAAAAAAAAGGCAGGATGTTACACTTATTTTAGAATTCCATGAACAAGTGAAATTACTTCACAAACAGTGATACACATAGTTCTAGATAAAACTGTGACAGGCATGTGATTTAAAAAAAAATAATAATAATTTGCAAACAACACAGTTTTCTCAAACAGGGAAGGGCTTAAGCAGAAATTAGGTCAGAGCACCAAAGAGTGGATGGGAGAATCAAAGACATGCTAAAGCAGACGAAAACCAGAAAGAATATTTGGGCTGCAAAGCAAAAATCTGGAACTAAAAGAGGCAGACATCAAATACAGCTTCAATCCTTAATAAAAGCAAAGCCAGAAATCAGCGAAAGGTACATCTAGACCATTGTAAAAATAGAGTATAATACAAAATGTAGTAAAAAAGCTCTTTAGAAGGGTGCTTCTAGAGGATGAAGGAGGCTATTCCAATTATAGAGATGTCTGTGTTATATTTCTAAGTGTTTCAGAGGCAGCAGGATATTTGCACCTTCATTGCATACATAATGAGACATCAGAATGCAGAAAAGCTATGTAAGAAATTTTATTAAAAATGGAAAAGAGGGACTAAAGTGTTAGCTACATAGTTAGTATAGAATTTGGCTTCACAATCAAGCTGAAAAGATTTCATAAAGAAAATAATAAATAAAGCTACTTATTGAGGACTCAGACTTAAGTACCTGATACACCTTTCATACCTGATGTTTCTAGGAACTTAATGTCAAATGCTGTATCTAAACCAGCCATTAGCCTCCAACACACATTGTTTTACAGAATGATCATGTAACTGTATTTTAAACAGTGTTTTTCAAAAAAGAATATATTTATCTTGATTTGTTAGCCTATTGCTTTGAACCTGATCTAGTGAAAGTAAGCAGGTCATAAGTGAGACAACAATTTAGAATGCTGGCCTAAATTTCAAAGAAATTAACCCCAGGGATTTCTATAAAAGAAAACAAAGAAGGTCCTGGAGGTGAAAATTCTATGGCCAGACCCACAAAGAATGAAGTCCTATTATATTGCAGTCTGTGACTCTCAGCAATTGTGACACAAATAATCAGGCAAGTAGCTTGGAATTCTAAGCACTGTGGCCAGACTGATCCTCAGTATAACTCCATTTATTTGGAGGAATTTGTATCCCAGACAACTGTTGTGTTGAGTCTAATTCAAACCTGATGTAAGCAGCTGCCATTCCCTTGGTATCACTGCAGTATGACCAGCTTGGTGTAGGAGGCCTGGATTTGCCACGTGTCCCTTGTATTGAACTGATTTTGCAAAACTCCAGTTTGTCAGCCCTTTTGATATCTCCAGTCTCAAGAGAGCTGCCCCCTTCTAGTACTGCATAGATTCATTGCTCAGCTGACCTTTACAAATGGACCAGAATAGAATGGAATCTAGTTCTATAACGTCTTTTATTCAGGAGATGTCTCCAATCACTGATAAACCATTAATATATGAAGATAATTTGAAGGCAAATATAAAAGCAGTTGTAAATTAAGCAGCAGTGCCTATATTACAAACAATACAATACTATTACAAATGAAAAACAAGTTTGGTTATATTTGAGTGTTTTTCTCCTCCCAATTTAAATTAATTTGGGTGTTAAGAATACACTAAACTAGCATAAACATACATGTAACTCATTTCACCAGTTTTTTTGGTTTTAAAATTATTCTGTTTCTTACAGATTAAAAGTATGTACTTTAATTGCTTTTCAGAATTGGTTTAAATTGTATCTATACAGTTATTTTTGAGATGTGTGAGACTTTGCCTTGTAGGTTTTGAATATTTGTCTCCACAAACCTGCCCATTGACCATAATAAACCATCTTTTTCAGCTCCATTAATTCCTTTCTATTTCCTGATATTTCTTTATTATCAGGGAGGTAAAGAATCATCATCATGCACCTCATCTGAAAGATTGAAAATGCTTTAAACAATACAGAAGCAATAGAGCAGTATGCTGAAACATTAAAAACGCTTGCAAGCCTCCAAAGCCATTATATCCCTTACATGCCTTTATATTCACCCTGAATTGTGTGGTGCTCAATAGGACTCCCAGCAGATGAATTGCCTGGTCTGCTTGGGAGTCCAGGGAGCTATAGCATGGCAACAAAAAGTACATGAAGTACTTGTTGTGCTAGAAATGCAAAGGACAAACAGAACAAACATAAGAAATGGCAGTCGCTAAGGCTGAAAATCCATGAAACCACAGAATAAGGGAATACAAGGAATGTGGGGAGGTTCAGAAATGCAGACAAGCTCCTCCTTTGCCTTGTACCAGCTGTGGTTGCCTGATGACAGATGCTGCCTTTCTGATGCATGATATGTATTTGCTTGCTACAGGTATAATATAACCACAAATGATTAATGCATCATCAAACATACCTTTGTGAAAAAATGCTGTAAGTCCTCAGAGATACCTATCTTGTTCCTAAACACAGCATTGTAAATCCATTCCGTCAGGCTGTGGATTTCCCACTGCTCTGTGCCAGCTAATGGGTGGTTATGAAATGCCAAGATCTGGTACATACAGACCTCTTTGAGTGTAGGGAACTTTTCAAATACAGGCTTTTTTTTAAAAGTGGATACAGTAGATGGTAGCAGATGGCTTCCTCTGTCTGGTGAATCCCTCTTCATTTGTGGCTCATTGAACTAGTAGTGTCATTACTGTCTAGCACATTAATTTGGAATCCATGTGCTAAACTTCATTGCAAAATTTTAGGATGAAGAGATTTGATTTGTGTGCACAATAGCTACTATTTCTTATTCAATATGGCAAAACAGTTACAGTTCCTTCTAGATATTTTTCAATCGGTATTTTCAGCTCTCATCTACCATTTGATTGGAAAAGCAGACTTCATGAATCTGTTTTTAGTTGCTGAGAAGTTAATGCAGGAACATATTTTTTTCCTAGTGACTTCGAAACAAGCTTAAAAAGAAAATCCCCTTATAAATTAATCTAACATTAAATATATTTCACAGTTACAGCAGCACTCTTCAATTTTTTCAACCTTTTTCTCAGCACAGGATGTATTGAAGAACTTCACATTTCACATATTGCACTGTTCATCTCTACAACATAAGGCAATTTGCACTGGAAGCATATGTTTAAAAAAAAAACTTAGAAATTGATCTTCAGCATTATGTAGTGGATTTCCTCGGGCCTTTTAGTGATTAAAATTTTAATCACCTGATGATTAAAGGTTTCATTACTAGGCAATTAGCGCTTTAAGTGGAAAGCATTTAATACCATTTTGGAAGTGGAATCATCAGTAGTTGGGGATTGCCGAGTCGGATGGAGCACAAGGCAGCAATGGAGGAAATGCAAACTGACCAGACAAGGTCAGAGGGAAGGGAGAGCTTCAGGGTGCAAGTGCATGAACAGCATAAGGATCCCTTTCAGCAGGAGAAGGAGATTTAGGTCTGACAGAGGAGATATCAGGGTGCAGCAGGAACCAGTGGCTGCCTGGGTGGTAGGAGCAGGACAGCTGCAGGTGCAGCAGGGCAGGCCCAGCTCTGAGCATCAGGCACCTCCTCAGGGCTGGGGAAAATGGTTCTTGTGCAATAATGTGGATCTTGAGGCAGAATAAATCTTGCCTAAAAATTGGGCAAGAATATTTGCTTAAACTTCTGTGTGTTTTGAGATAAAAATCATCAGTAAAATCAGAACTGTTTATTGTAGTACATTTTGACTCACATCATAGTTGATGTTGTTTTCCATAAAAATATATATTTAGCTGAAAACACCACTCTATTACCCCAGGCAAACTGAATTGCAAGATTCATTTTTTGTTAGTTTTTTCAGAATTGTAGATTGTGCGTACTGGCATTGAGTTTTGAAATGCCAAGCTTGAAGCTGATTAGTTCTTTTCTTAGCTCTTGCTAGTTTTAGCTGCGTCAAAATCCATTTTTTCCCTTTTTTTTTTTTTTTTCCTTTCTTTAAATTCACTAACAGGAACAGTTTACTCCCAGAAGGGACCTAATATTCATTTATATGTGAACAAACTGAATTTATTATTTCATTATAAAACATGTTAATATACATATATGATATAAAACACTATGAAACATTAGATATTAGAGCTGGAGCATGTGAGAATTCTGTGGTCAATGATGATGATAATAATAATAATAATAATGACATAGCAACAACAAGTGAATTTTTTAAAAAAAAACAAACATATTTTCCTGACTGAGTTCCATTGCTCACTTTGGTATTAGAAGATTCATTCACAGAACAGAATCTAAACTGTGCAGCTTAATATATTCCTTCAGAGCTGTTGTGCTGTTTCAAGATAAACATAGGGATATGAGACTGTAATCAGCCACTCAGAAAGATAGAAAGTTCACTCTTTTTTTCCCTTTTTTTCTCTTTCTTTTTCTTCGCCAGACAAGTAGCATTGTAGTGATCAATTACTGGCATAAAATTCATTGTTTGTAGCAGATTCAGTAAATATATGAGGGAAAAAAAATCCAAATATTTCCCCATGTATTACCTAATCTTTTTTATTTAGTAGAAGAGAGATGTAGCATTAAGCATTGGACTAAGTCCTGTTCCCAGACAGCAATCAAAAAAGGAAGTATAAGAATGAACCAGGCACTAAAGGAGATATGTAGGAATTAAATAGTGAGTGTGAGCTGTAATAGATTTTTTTGCAAATGCAAAGTTCAAAAAAGTACAATACACTGTTACAATATTTAAAAATTAATGCCTGATTATGATCTGGTGTTTTGGGAATAGCAAAAAGTACACTAAATTGTTGAAGAAATAATGTTGAGTAGCAAGAAAAATCCTCCTTGCAAAGCAGCTACTGAAGAGATATTGTAACCTGGATTTTTTTTGTGCATGTGCATGAAGACTGCACATGTCCTTATATAATTTTTATTTAAAATGTGGCAATTATAAGGGTTTTTACTGTCTTGAATAATTTCCTTGACACACACTGAATTCCAGCATGGAACTGAGGTCTGAATGCTGGTTTTGTCTGTATTTCATAACAATGAAAAGTTATAAATTGATGTCAGAATATTCTACAAATGTCATAAACAGAGCAGCAGCTTCTCAAAGATAGGTCTCTGTGACCTATAGAATGAATGGGGTATGATTTATCTCATATTTATTTCAGCCACCTGCAGAAATTCACCTGACCAGTTTTACCTTCTTATGTACCTATCTACCTCAGGAGAAAAGGGCTCGTGTCCTTGAGGTGCTTATTTTTGTCTGCAAACTGCAAAGTGGACTGAAACAGGCAGGTGCACTGTGGATAATTATGTCTGATGACACTAATTCTATCCTCAGGAATCTGAAGGTTTTCTCAGGTGTTCATGGTCAGCTTTCATTTTTATAAACCCTGAATCCGGATCATCAGCAGCTTGTCCCATTACTGCTAGGATAAGGTGAATCATGCCCTGATTCTGGGTCTTTTTTTTGCATGGAGGTGGGTTTTTTTAATCTGAGCACATGATTATGCAGATTAAAAATCCTTAGAAAAATATTACTGCAAACAAATTAAGTGGTGTGACTAGAGCCCCCAGTCTTTTCTCTTCTTAGCAGTCAGTCATTATGCTTCTGAGCTGCTTACAACACATTTCAGAATGAAATGAAATCTACAACAGGAGCTGCAGCTATCAATGAGCCATTAGGCAGCAACTTAAGTGAGAGGAATTAACATAGCAATTGCTGTACTAGCAAAAATGACCTCTGTACCTCAAGGGTTTATTTTTTCCCCACTTCTTGATTTAAGTATAAGGCTACCATGCAGCAGGAAACAGATAACTTTTTTTTTAATTCCACACTGGTTTCTGTACTGTATATAAAATTAAATTCTGATGGGTTTTGCGTAATGGTGGTGATAGAACACCCGGACTCATGAGTTATTGGAACTGAATGGTGAGAGAACATCTTGGGATACTCAGCAAGATTGACCAAGTTAATCTTTTTCTGGCATTTAAGGAAAAGGCTTTTTGAGGAAGCTATTTGGAGAAAGGCAGGATGATTTTTGAAGGGAAATACGAAGGCACTGACACAGAAAAAGGCCTAAACAGTTCATTAGATTTATGGAGATAGTACCCGGTCAACTGGGTATATGTTAAATTAACAGAGGATGAGACTTGGTTCAAAATTCTAAAAAGAAAATTATCAAAAGTTCTTCAAAAACAGAATTATTACATTAAATACAGTGCAATTAATCAACCTTCCACTTCATTATTAAATTAGTAAGCATATAACATGGAAAGGAAAGGAGAGATTGTAACTCTATAGATATATTTACTAAATCTGTGAAAGTGCAGTGAGCAGACCAAAAAGGAAATCTTAAATTATCTAAATGCATCTCACATTCACCATGAGATGCAAAAGAATTCAGTTCTGCTTGATGCACTTTCTTATGAGATCACCTGCATACACAAAATTTGGTTTAGATTTCATTTCTAGTAGCAATCAGTCTCAGTTTAGGAAATTAATAGATCACACACACCAGAGTTGCAAAGGACATTCTGTATACCTGAGCATGGTCTCCCAATCAATTAGAATCAGTCAGTGATCTCAGTTACAGCAATATAAAGACACTTGCTTTAAATCTTTAAATTCAGGAAAGATATTTAGAGTTAATCTGCAAGAACCAGTAAGAGCCAGGATTCAGCATTTGAGCCTCCTTTGGTCCTTCCTTATCTTCTAATAGTCCATGCTTGATTCTGAGTGTCTGAAGACAGGAAGACAGACAGAAGAATGGAGAGAAATTAGGACTGTGAAAGTGTTACAAAACAGCAGTTTCACAGGCGATTCTTCTCAGTTTTACTGATGGATTAATGGATGAATACACTATACGAAACAATATCTTACTGCATCTCACTTTTATTTTTTGTACCCCATGAAGTTTTTAAAACTTTGAGATATCTATAAATATGTAGATACTGGCTGAACAACTTTGTTCCAATATCAGTCTTCCAGCTGACACAGCAGCTAATTTGTTACTTCTGCTGATAATTGTCCTGCTTTTTAATGCATCCAAAGGCATCCAAAGGCTTTGCTACTGTTCCAGTCAGCAAGTTTGTCCACTATGTAGCTCATCACTGTATTTTCATTTGATAGCATTCAAATTAACTTTTGAATGGACCACTTCACCATGTAATCTAGATCACATTCTGTAACTGGCCTTGCTTAGTCATCATCCTTCATACTTTTGATCTTTCAATCCCTCAGAGATCTTATAATATTTGGAATTTTTTATATCTATCTCTAGCTCATTTAAATTAATATTGATTGACATTAACATTATTTCTGGCCAACCCAGAACCCACCTAGAAACCCACTTATTCAGCAAAGATTCCACTTTCCTTTTTATCTTTTGAAATCTGCTAGTCAAGTCTAATCCAAATGACCTGAGAACTGTTGATACCACACTAGGCTACTTTTTAGTCATCATGTGAAGAGACAATAAACTGAAAATGCCGATACCAAAAAAAAAGTCTATTGCATGTACGGTTATCTTTTTCTTCTTGTTCAAACCACTGATAAGAAAAGACTGTAAATCTGACATTCATCAGAATATTTGACCTAGTTACTCTTGATGCTTTATTAAAAATCTGCATTATATGTGAATTAGAAATACTAGGGCTGTCCCAAACATAGTTGTTCATGAAAATCCATCACTTTTTGGGCACTTATCTCAAGGTAGAGGTGTTTGCCAAGTGCTATTCAATAATTTTATCAAGAATGCAGACAATATAAAACGTTGTCTGTATGAATTTATAAGTAGCATTAAGATGGTCAGGACAGTAAATAACAGGCGTGGTTACCATTACAGAGCGATCAGTGTCGTTCAGTTAAATTGTTCCTCTCCAACCAAGCATGCTTTCAAACAGCTGAAGGTAACAATTGATCCAAGGACAAGGAATGAATGTTCTAGGTAAGTAATGAAAATACTGTTTTGGAAAATAGTCATTCAGAAGGTACACTGGAGACATAATATATGAGCATCTTGACATGCTAGTGCAACTTCTGGATAAACAAAAAGGGGGTTGCAGAGAAAGAATGTTCCCTTGAAGGCAGCTAGTGAGACTATTGCTACACATCAAAGGAAGCCGGCCAAGGGATGTTATTATCTCCCTCTACCTCACTTATGTGAGACCCCGTTTGGATTGCTGCACTCACCTCCAGAGTCCCCAACATAAGAAGGATATGGGGAAGCTGGAGTTAGTCCAGAGGAAGCCAGGAAGATCGGAGGGATGAAACACTTCTTCTTTGAAAACAGGCTGAAAGTGCAAGAAAAATGAGGAGGGACTTTTTGCAAGAGCTTGCAGTGTTAGGAAAAGGAGAATGGCTTGAAACTGAAAGTGTATAGATTTAGACTAGATATTAGGAATAAATTCTTTACTATAAGGGTGGTGAGGCATGGGAGCAGGTTGCCCAGAGAAGTTATGGATGTGCCATTACTGGAAGTGCTCAAGGCCGGGCTGGATGAGCCTTTGAGCAACCTGGTCTAGTGGAAGGTGTCCCTGCTCATGACAGGAGGGGTAGAAATAGATAATCTAAAAGGTCCCTTCCAATCAAATATAATTGAATGATTCTACTGGGACAGTGTCTGTTGACCACATTCAAAGAGTAAATTAGGAAAAGAAATGTGATAGGGACTCAATTTGTTCAGCTAATCAAAGCTGAGGTTAAAAGGTGATTTGATTGCCATATAGAGATGCTTATTTCTACTTTAAAATTAAATCTGATCAAGGGAAAAAAAGGTAAACTTTCAGTCTTACAGACAAAAGTGTAACTAGATATGTACATTCAACCTTGAAACAGAGACAGTAAATGTAATTAACAATTTATCAGGAAAGGCAATAGATGCACTCTGGCTCTGAATCTGTAAAATGAGATTAGATATCCTTCTGGAAAACATGCTTTGACTCAGCATCTGAGAAAATCATATCCATTGTAGACCAAGTGATCACAATGGTCTGCACATCAAGTCTATGAATCTATTTGTCAAATGAGAAGCACTGGCGAAGAAAATCAGGGGCTAACCTGCCAGAATTTAATCCTGTCATGGCATTTTGAAATGGCAATATTTTGCTCCCTTGTACTGTGTAAGTGTGTCTGAAGTGATCTGGCAGATCTCCTCCAGCTGGCTGAATGGTACCAGGGTTTGCTATGACAAGGAAAATAACCAGCTGCCTGCACTGGACAATGCAGGAATGTTATCAGTACCAACATCCTAGACCAGAGGACATGCTGAAAGAAAATGGGATTTGGGTTATTGAAAAGTGTTGGTGAAAAGATGACTTCACAGATGGGTACTTCTGTCTGAAAATGACCCTGGAACTCCCTGAAGAAGAGTCCTGTAAATGATGTGAACTGACCTGAGTAGCTGAATGAGCTCTTCCTGGGTATTATTTGGCTGGCAATGTCAGTACCATTTCAGTGTAAATCAGCACAGAAGGCCTTTGAAATTAATACATATACATATACTAGCCATACCCATAGATAACTACATGGAAACAGGTTAAAAAACAGGCAGTAAAAAAAATTTAACAGAAATATAAGCAATTTTATTCAAAATTAAATTAAACTATTAAGTCAAATTAACTTAAATACTAAGGGATAGAGTGTGGTACAAGATAAAGGCTATTTTTTAAACTATTTGAAAAATGAAGTAAGGTAAAAATTTCCATTAAACTAAATTACAGCTGAGAAGCAGTTAAAGCATATTACTCCAACCTGCTTGGGGTAATTTTTGCATCACTTGGTCACTTTAATCAGCATCAATCTTTTAAGAAATAAACATATTTACCAAAGGTAGCTGACAAGTGTGTTTAGTGGTTTTTACTAGTCATTTGGTAAAAGCCTGAACAGCACTGTGAGAACTTCAGCAGCAGATCAGCTTGTCAAAATAAAACCTTAAGCAGATGGTTCTAAATCACTGGAACTCCTTGGCATATGCTGAATGCTTGAGCAGTTCTATGAATAACAGAAATATGTCCACAAATGCAGAAGAAAATAGCAGGTGTGAGGCTGATGTTACCTGATCTCTATCACATGGAACCCTATCACTGTCAAAAGTGCTGTCTCTTGACTGCTTGAGAAAGTGACTACAAAAGTCTCTGTTGATGCAATTATTCATAAGAAACATGTCATTTTTTAAATACTGTGCCTCAGCCTGTTGCTGAGAAAAAAGGAAATTTATACTGGCATAGAGAGAAGGCAGCTATGGTAACAGTTCCAAGGATGTTTCAAAATCTCTTCACTCCCAATTTGCATTGTCAACATGAAATGCATGTGTACTTTCTGTTATTCTACCAAATGAATTTCACTTTCTCTAAAAAAAAACAAACAAACAAACAAAAACCCAACCAAACAAGTCTTAGTCACAACAATTCTTGTTGATGAATCTCTACATCCCATGTACCTGTAAGGTCTTACTCCAGTGTAATGTTCTTAGACAGAAATTGTCTTCTTGTTTGACTTTTATTTAGCTTCTCTTCGTCACTTCAGAGAAAGTAAACTGAATTCTGTTCCTATTGCTAGTACTGATTGTTCATTGCCCAGCAAACTATTTAGTATAAACTACAGTAGAACTCCTTTCTGGAGCAAATGCTACAGCCTTTGGCTTCCAGAGCTCTGGTTTCTGTGGGAGTCTGATTCTCTGAGAAATAAGGCCCACACAGCAACAACAAGATTTGTTTCTGTAAGTACAATAATATGGTAAACAGAAGCAGAAAATACAGCCATTGGCTGCTGATCTTGCATTCTCTACATAAATAGGGATCAGTCATACTTGAAGACCTTCAAGCATGAATATTTTTCGCAAAATATGAATTGATTGTTTCTGCAACCTCCAGTATTTGGTATTGGTGGAAAACGCAGGCATTCTTCCACTGCTTTATTAATTCTGTGTAAGGCAGTTGAAATACTGGTGTTCCCAGAAGCTGTTTTGGTTTGAATTATAACCTTAAAACTGCTTACAGTGATATTAAAAATACATATATATATATATCAGAATGCAGAACCTCATCTGCATGAAAATGTATAATATTATATGTATTATCTGTCATTATACTATATAATTGTATAATACTATAATGATCCTATAGGATACTATGTATGTGTTATCTGTAAAGTGCAAAAATAGGACAACTAGCTTTTCAGTATATTCAAAGAATAAATAAAAAAATAAATATTATGTATTATTTTTAGCATATATAATCCTACTTCTGTTTATAGAGTGAGCCAATACAAACTGGGAAAAAATAAAATCATCCATTCTTACCTGGGAGTTTTGCTGCAATACCCTTCCAAGTAATTCTGGTATCTGTCTCTGATCCTAGAAATTGGCAGATTGACTAATGTCTTTGGAGTCCAGACTCTGAAGGTGTCTTTTGAATTTCAGAAGTTCAAGCCAAATATTAAGAACAAAGTGAATTTATACCATACCAGGTGATTTAACATCATCAACTTGGATGTCATCACAGAGCTGCAAATTAGATCCTTCTGAGAAGTAGTGTTTGGATCTCAGTTAGTTTTGTGATTTAATAAACGATGTTGAGATGCTGAAAGATCCTTTATTGGTATCATCAGGTGCTTTCAAAGATTTTGTGTCTTCAAATAAAACATGAAGATCATATTTGTTCCATAAGAATTTTAATACAATCAGGCAAAAATTTCCTGAAACTAGCAGAGTTCTCATCTTAGTTTCAATGATAATATCTTTCTGACTTTATCAATAGAAAATGCTTTTTTGGTGTGTTTTTTGTGGTTTTTTCTGTGTTTCTTTTCATAAAAGAACTATATTTTATGGTTCTTGAGAGTTTAGAAAAAGTGTTCTGAATATAACTGAAATGTTACGTTATTATTTTGAATGCAATAGCATTGGAGTACAAAGATAGATATAAACTTCTGTTAGAAACTAAAAGGCTCAAACAGTATCATTAACTTTCCAGAAGCTTTAGTCCATGATTTGCATGATGCTAAGGTACCAAGAACAAGGCACAGGGAAGATTGTCATACATTTGGATACTGGTATGCTGGGGTGTGCCCTCTTTCTCTCCTCTCTCATTTTGTACAAGAAAATCCAAGGAAAGGGACAATTACATTTTGCTCTTGAGATTAAGGCAGCTAAATGTAAGTGCCTTTGTATACTTATCTGAATGACTATGTGGCTAACATTATGATCAATGGATATTTGATCTCCTTTTATTCATTGACCAGCAAGTTTGGCTTCAGATTGTAGCCCAGGGCATCCAAAAATGTTCATGATGGTTCATATGTGTGTAGTGGAATTGAGCTACTAGTGACTGTCTGTCTGACTCATTCTCCAGGCTTCACAACCCTTAATTGACCTACAACAATACTCAACTCCTCCCATAGGGGCCAGTTCAACTCCCTCCTCAGTGAAGTTCTGATCCTCCCTTGCAATGGCCTTTCTTAAACTCACAGAAGGTAATTCCTCTTCTTTAAATGATCACAGGCTCATCAGCACTGTCCAAGTGGTTTGATGGAATCTTGGCTGTGTAATTCACGTACCTCATTGAGTTCAAGAAAGGAGATTTCTTTGATCCTTTTAAATCCAACAAGATGTGATCTTATTTTGTGTTGTATATACATATTCTTACACTTATTTTCTTCCCAAACTCTCCAAATGACTTTGTTAAAATCACTGGAATTATATTATAATCCCAATCCTGAAATAATATTCGAGTCTAGTTAGTAAAAGATACCTTTGCCCAAAGTAAGGTGCCAATTAGACCATATGCCAAAGTCAAAAGTACAAATACTATTTAACAGTAAATGAGAGAGCTGGGGGGTGGAGAAGAAATAGGAAGGGGGACAAGGTGGGAAAAAGAGAGAGAGAGTGAAATAGACAGATTATAATCACCATCATGTGAGTTCCTTCACTGTCTCCCCTGGCCTTTTTCCTTATGGTCCTCTCAGTAGTGAGATCCCCAGAGTGTTCTTCTGGAGGTGCCTCTTCTTTTATACTGTCCGAGTCCCAGGTGTCCAGAGGCGTGCCATTGCCCCAGCTTGGCAAAATATGGGTAAGCAGATGCTTCCTTCCCCACAGTTTGCCATGATGGGAACTTTTGTCCAAACAGGTTACCCAGATCTGCCTCACCAGGCCTGGCATCTTCCTGTCGTTGTGTCCATGCTTTTCCCACAATCTGCACAGTGGAATATTGTCAGGTGTGCTAATTCAAAACCTTTCACCTCTGTGTAGGCCTGTATTTAACACCCTTGTGTTTGCCATCTGGGCCTGTTTTGGTGGCTTATCTTGTGAGAGTTTCCTCCTTTGACAGAGCTTTGAAGCAAATTGACTCCTTAAGTTCTGGCAGACTTTCAACATAAGCAGAGGGACTCGGTTGTGCCTTTTCTCTTCAAATTCTGCTGTGCCGCTTTTGTTTCAGTGAACATTGTTTCCCATTGTTTCCTTTGAGTTTTTATCAGTTTGGGGGTTTTTTTGGGAGGGGAGGGTTGGGGGTTTTTTTTGAGGGTAGGGTTTTTTGGTTGGTTGGTTGGTTTTTTAAAATGAAAATACTGTTAGGAATTTATATTGAAAATTACTGTCAAAGGAACATATCTGGTGATTGCAACAGCAGATAATGAGGTGTGATACTGTTATTAATCTCTGGAAAATGTTCATTCTGTAATCCCACAGAAAGCATCTCCCTACCAGACATGAGCTTCATCTAATGGTAGATAATTCACTGTGCCAGTGGAATGAAATTCTTGGCCACATTTCCCAGCCTATGGTTTAATTATTGTTTCAGATCTTCTGGGCCCAGAAAAAAAAAAAAATAGGCAGGACTTTGAACTTGACTCATTCTTCTAGAAAACAGGAAGGGCAGAGAGGAGAGTGTGTGAGGAAGGGCAGGGAATGGAGTGTGCAGGAACTGAGTGTCAAGGGAATTGATTTGTGACTCCACAGTCAAAAATTTTAAGGTTAGATGTGGCTGCAGGTGTTGCAGTGTAACTTCTTTCATAATAGAGGCCACATCTTTTTCTTGTTGATCTCCAGTGACTTCAGAAACTGTTGCCTAACTAAAACTTATTTCTAAAGCCTCTTGTGAGGAGGTTGAGGAACTACCCTGTTTTTCAGCGAACTGTATTCTATTTCCTTTCCTAAGATCCTTTTTTTTTTTTTCTTTTTTCTTTCTGGGTGTCTCTGCATTTCCTCTAATAACTGTTGTATTTATTTGCTGCTGGAACTTTAATTTAGCTTGGAGGGGAAACTCTCAAAGATATTAACATTAAAATCGGCCTCTGGGTAGAACAACTGTTAGTGCTTCTGCTGAAGGAAGGGTGCAACATAAACTCATCTTTTTTAGCTGGTCAAGATGTGGCCTCACCAGGGCTGAGTAGAGAGGCATGATCACCCCTCTTGATGGGCTGGCAGTGTGCTTCCTAATACACTCCAGGACACCACTGACCTTCAGGGCACACTCTGGGCTCATGGATCTCACTGTTTTGTCCTGTGCAAGCCCTGACTGTTAAAGGCAGGCAGACACACAAGCTGGGTAAACTGAATGTCCCTCTGAAGGTCTCTCAGGAGACTTGCTTTTTTCTGTTACCAATATAAGGAACACAGGGGATTACAGCATCTGAATTTCCCTCCCTTTCTGCTTCACAGTCTTTTCAATGAAGTAAGGTCTAAACTAGGCATAGGAAATAGATGCCTTAGATTTCATGCTGAGAAATCCACTCAAGAGTTTCAGTGAGACTTGCATTTTTTAAGACATCAAATGTATCAGCAATAAGAGAACAGAAAATACTGTTTCTTTCCCTGTAAATTTAGTTTAAGTGCTCCTAATTGTTTTCTTTTTAAATCAGGATAATGAGGGACTTTTGTGTTGATGTTTGATAAGTGCTAAACCAAAGCATTTCTTTTGCTTCCTAATTACAATCCTAGTTTATTATTCAATATCTCTTCAGTGTTTTAAAAAAATGTGGTTGAATATACTGGGAAAAAAAACAATGTTCATCTACAATTCTATGTGAATGAAGATTACAGTAGTGTAAATTTATGGTAAATTTTCCACTTACTAATAATTTTTTTTATCTAGAGTGCCAGTGCTACAAAATAACTTTTCCTGGATATCATGGAGATTGTACCAGATAGTCAGAAAAGACTGAAGCGACATATGCTGAGTAGAAATTTCCATTTAGTTTTTGGAGTTGCATATTCAGATCTTGATGGGAACAGCTATTTCCATGGCAGCAGAGTTGTGCCTTAGGGTTAAATCTGGTCTTCTCTACTTAAGTTTTAGCCAATGCCACCTGGTGAAGTCTTGGAGCTGTAAGGCTGTTCTGCCAGTCAGATATATATTTGATTTTCATATCAAGGAATAAGAAGTAGATATGACTTGGAGAAGTCAACCTTTGTTAAAGAAATTCCTTAAATTTGTCTTTCAGACTGGGTTTTCATCATGTGGCAACATTTTCCTTTTGGGGGAAGAGGGAATTAATCTGGTAAACTGATTCCAGTACTGTTCGAAGCTTCCTAGGTTGTTTGATTGAAAATGGCTTAGCAGTGTGTCTGGTAACACTGTGCACTGAACTTGGTAATGGGCAAAGATGCATGACATTTCATATGACACTGAAAAACTCCATAGGAAGTCACACTCAAATAGTACAATTTCTGTTTCTGAAAAACCTGATCAAGGTCCATAGCACAGGCCAGCCAGGCTTCTATGGGTACAGCTTTGCCATACAAAACTAGAGGTACACGTGTCACCAGCAGCAGCAAAGTTCATGAGTGAGTAAAGGCTGCTGTGACATCTGTATGTCATTGACATTCAGACCTGTGTCATCATTCATTCTGCCCTGGGCCTTTGAGAGGCTAGGTCAGTGTCTAGCAGAAACAGAACTATCAGTAATTGTTAGCTTTGTTAGGCACTGCCTAAAGGACAAAAAAGCAGCCTCTATATCTGAAAAATCTGCAACACCTAGCAAAGAAATAATTGCTTACAATTGCCTTTGGAAGGCAATATCTAAAGTATCTTTACTTCTATGGCAGTGGTTAGCATTCAGCTTTAGCCCATCATTCAGCAATAATAATTAATACCAGGTAAGAGAAGGAAAATTAAGTGTGACAAATATACAGAGGTACTTATCCATAATAGTTGCTACACATAAGTTTTACCATTTATGTGTAGCAGGAAGTTTTTAATTTTTTTTAATGTTATTGGTTTTCCAACCCAATAAATAAATTTATGCATTATCCAGAGACCATCTTATTCCCTTTAGAAGACAGAGATGATAATTCCACATTACCCATATTAAAAAGCAGTAGTTCCTAATCTGTAAAACTGTAGCAGTGAAGTAAGCTGAGGCACTCAAGGTAAAAGAGGAAAGTCTTATTCGTTCATTTCAAGAGTCATGTTTCTGATGGGAAATCATCAGATTTCTAATATATGCTTTTTGGTTGGTTCTCTGGAGTCCGCATTTGTCGACACTTACTTTCTTCTTGTCTTGCCTGGTTTGGAATACTAAGCTTATGGAAAACCATGGTAGAAAGAAACCTGTGACCTCAGGAAGGGAATTTCCTGGCCTGACAGAAAAACCCGTAAATTAAGAAAATGCAACACTTCCTATGCACTATTTTTTTTTCACCCGTTTCTCTTACTGCTAAGAGTTTTAGCATGTGAATATATATGGACATACATCCATGAAAGGATAAATAGATTCTTCTAGGTTCAGGAGAGAAGTGAATAATGCTTGCAGACAATTACACAAAGAAACTGAAGACATTATCAGGGTGCAGTGCAGCATCTGCTCTCAAATTGTTCACCCTGCCACCCCCTTCCTTCTCTTAAAAAAAATGGACTGTCTTATGAGCTTACAGAGTCATGTTTGCCTTAGATTTTTGGCTTAATAACTCTTATACCATGGAATGCTTGAACCAAAGTAAACAGGTAGGGTTGTGAGGGTATCTGCACTGGGAGAGGTATGCTCCAGAGAGCAGAGGAAATGAAACTTTATTCCTTTCAGGAAAGGAAACCATAGTCACTCATACTATGGATGAGGGTCTTAAAACACTGAACTGGTTAGGGTCATGATCTGTCATCTTCCGACACAAGTGGCAGGAACTGTTTGAAGTGTTTGCTCAACAGGCACTTGCTTGGACTCACTCATAGACTTTAAATCCCTAAGAAGATAGCGGAAAATCTGAGAAACCTAGAGTTTCTGACAGGCCTTACACATGAGGATCTGAGTACTTCAAAAGAGAAACTTCTGGTCTTTCCCAGAATGGAGCTCAAAACATTCAATTAAAATGAGCCCTTGAGCAAGTTGCCCAGGGAAGTGGTTGCATCACCACCCCTGGGGATATTGAAAAGATGTGTAGATGCCCAAGACTTACGGACTTGGTTTAGTGCTGGACTTGGCAGTGCCGGGTTAACAATCAGACTCAATGATCTTAAAGGTCTTTTCCAACTCAAATGATTCTATAAGTATTTTGTTTGGTTGAGTTTTTTGTGGGGTTTTGATTGGGTTTTTTGGTTGGTTGGTTGAGATTTTTTGTGCATCTGATCCTTCTTACTAGGACATTAGGCTGATATCTCCATAGCATATCCAAAATTAAATGGGTAGTATCGTCTTTCAGATGTCAATGAACTCTGAAGAATGAAAGGATGTTTGATGCTTCCTTTTATTTATCTTCGTCTTTCTCCAAAGATCTGTCCTATGCTTATCAACATGGCACCTGAGCATTAACTTCAAGTATTCTGAACA
Organism: Pycnonotus jocosus; assembly: GCA_013400435.1. NCBI lineage: Eukaryota > Metazoa > Chordata > Aves > Passeriformes > Pycnonotidae > Pycnonotus > Pycnonotus jocosus. The sequence goes on from VWYP01016410.1 coordinate 53,563, forward strand.
TTACTCTCACATCTGATACTTCTGTTTTGAAGTTGTTCTGCACATTGGCTTGCATGTTATTCACGGACAAAGGCATGGCTGTTTGAGATGACAAATGAACACATTGATTTCTTATGATCCAAAATGGATTGAAGCTTGCAGCCCTCTAAACTTGATTTTGCCAGTTAGCACATTCCATGGCACAGTGCTGAAAATGGTTTCTTGACTATGACAGCTGTAAAATAAATACTCCAGAGCAGGGCAAATAATTTCTTTATGTGATGCTTTTCTTTAGAGAATATCAGTTCTGAGTAACAGATCTCTGTTTCAGGATCAAGTTGTATCTTTGAAATGAGTATTTGGACAGATTAGGCGAGTGGGTATTTGGCAGAATCATTAAGGTCCTTATTCTCACTTTTGAGATGGCGCATGGTAGGTAAAACATTTACTAAATTTAACACTCAACAGATGCTGACTTTGAATACTAGAATTGCACACTGCCCCCCAAAAAAGCCATGGCCTTTGCTGAAATTGGGTGGAAGAGCTGACAGGCACCTTTGTGGACGTTCAGTTGTCATTTCCTGCAGAGCACAAACAAACCAGTAACAGCAGAAGTGAATCACTGCTTGCAAAGAGATACTCACTTTTGTTGACTGCTCAGTCCGTGTGGGTGTTTAGATCAGATGAAGAAGTCAAGCAAACAAGAACACGGGAGCCATAGGAACAGTTTGGAGCAAATCTAGACATGTATTTTAGCAGGCTGCAGGTGGGCTTTGTAAGCAGGTGTAAAAAGTATTACTGTGAAGCCAAAATGTCTGTTATGAGTAAACGGTGAAGGCTTTGATCTTATTCTGCATGTATGAAGGGGAAAAAAACATTCATAGGTAATAGAGTATATTTAACCAGATGGAAAATCTATTCCTAAAAATTTTAAAAAGCAGAAAGGTCCAAATATACAATACAGATCTTGAGTCTGACTTAACCAAGGCTTAGGATACAAAATTATTTAGATGGGGAAATATGCCCACCAAGCTTCCAAATAATAAAGAGGTAGACTTGTTTTTAACTGTTACAATTTCTCTATATTAAAAGTTTTACTATCTCTTATTCATCTGACCTGTTCTAATTTTGAGTTTCTGGTAGTTTTCCTTTTTTGGTTTTTGAGAGATTTTGGGTTTGGGGGTTTTTTGTTTGGGGTTTTTTGTTTGCTTGGGTTTTTTTTTTGGGGGGGGGGGTGTTTGTTGTTTGTTTTGGTTTTGTTCATTTGTTTTTGTTACCCAATTTTTTAGTAAAAAGTGTCAGTTATATGTAATTAACAGTTGCTGAAATAACCTAGACCTCTGCAGCAAATGTTGTGACTGATCCCAGCTGCTCTTTTCTCCTTTTCCTTGGGAGATGTTATATGTAATATGTGCACAAATATGAAGTTTCTGGAACTAATAGAGAGAAGAGTATCCCAGGCCAGTAACTTAAGAAAAATATTTCTCTAATTTCTTTCTGCATGTGTAATGCACTTCCAGGTAATTTGAGTTTCTCTGTTGAAGATGAAATTGTGCTGGAATGACTCCTAATTGCAGCTCATTGGCCTATGAAAACAATTTGGTGGTCTCAGGTGACATGTGCTGACACCACACACAAACAGAAGCCCCTGCACAGCTGGCACTGGTGTCAGCTTTGGTCACACTCCTACAGCAGCAGCCAAGCACTGAACCAGATGGGGACAGTGCACTCTCCCAAAGGCTTATGCTGGTCAGGTTTCAGGCTTATTACCAGGCCAATTTCACTGTCACTGTGGGCACTCTTAACCTTTTCTTCAACAGAAGGCCACTCCAGAAAACAGAATTATTTTTTTTTAAGACCATGCAGCATAATTCCCAAGAGGCAGCCACTGCAGAAAATGGGAATCTCTTTAGATGAGTTTCACTAGTTAAATGTTTCCTTAAAAAAAAAAAACAAAAAAAACGGAATCTGAAGGAAGAACAATCTAAGAAGGTTAGACTTTGCTTGTATACAATGCAGGATTTATATTGAATTGGGAAATAAATATTATTCTTCTGGAAAACAAAACAAAACAAAACAAAAACAAAAAAAACCAAACAAACAAAAAAAACCCCTGCCATTTAGAAAGATTGTTTTTCTGCACTGAGAGGATACATATTCTGAGACCCCAAGCTATTTTTTATCTGTGTGAAAAACAAACAATTTTGAGCCTTACCAACAAATATTATTAAAATATCAAGTTCTCATACTCCTAGAATTTTTTAAATTACTTTTGTGGTCTCCCTTCTCCTCTGGAATAAATGTATATAACAAATTTGATGTTTCCTTTGGATGTTAAAAAACTTGCAACTCCTTTTCTACACATCCCAGCATCTTTATTTCCATGACCCACTACATCAGAAGGCTTAGCATTAGGCAGTGCAAACTTTATCTACTCTCTAGAGTATTAAAACAAAGGGCATGATTATCACTGTAATGTCAAACAATGGGCAAGTCACCAGCCACAGAATTTGTCAGGAGAGGAGCAAACTGGGAAAATCCCAGATTCATTCTTTTCATGGATTCCCAAGACTAAGGAATGCAAATACAACCACTTAGAGACAGAACACCCTAACACTATCCCAATGTGCAAACAAAATTAATCATTAAAAGGGGAAACTAAATACATTATAATTACAAGACTCCAGACACTGATATGTGTGCATTGATATGCCTTTACTAGGCATCCCCAATGGATGAGTAAGACAAATTATTCTCTGTAATGGTAGCCTTTGATGAAAGTATTTTTTGTTTCTCTAATGACTGCACTTGCCTTACCATCTGAAAAAACTCTTTTTTCCTCAGCACCACTTCTTCCCATGTTCCACATTCTTGTGATTTTGGAAGTTGTGCAACACCTTGTCTTTTAAAAGTAAATAACCCCCCCATAAAAATAATAACAGCAAAACATCAAACAACAAAAGACATTCAGAAACTGTCAATCAGCAGATTATTCACCTTGGTTCTGTAAATAGAAGCCTCAAATCCTTTTCTAACTATTTGAAGACAAAGATTGGAATCTAATAGAGCAGAAGAATGACTAAGCTATCAGTCTGTCACATATTCAATGTAGGATACAAGATCAAATATTAATTTGACCATAACATTAGATTCACATTTTCTCTGCACATTTTCTGAAACTATGTCTATCTAAGCAACTTAAACTGAAGGTAACTGAGTTTTGGCGCTGTCTACACGATATAAGTTGTTTTCTATTCTCAAATGAAATATTGTTAGATAACAGTGTCTTCAATATTACTGTAGCTGTCCCTGGAAATTATATGACTCAATAGTGTAAATGCTCTTTCCATTGCTTTGTGGTTTTGCATCGAGCTTGACTGTTTTTCCAACAGATATGTAACTCTTGAGACAGAAACTCTCAAGATTTACATTTTTACATACTTACTACAGAAATTGAAAGTCAGCCAGGGATGTTGTATGTCTAGACTTTAGTAAAGCCTTTGACACCATTTCCCAGAGCATTCTCCAGGGGAAACTGTCTGCTCATGGCTTGGATGGGTGCACTGTTCACTGTGTAAAAAGTTGCTGCTTGGTTGGGCACAGAGAGTGGTGGTGAATGCAGTTACATCCAGCTGACAAGTGTGTTCCACACCGCTCAGGATTTGGGCCAATCATGTTTAATATCTATCAATATATAGACAGATAGTAACTAAAAGTCAGACTATATTAGACAACGTTTAATGTTAAGTACAACAGATGCACCTAATACACCCATGTGAGGCTTGAATCATTTACTGACTAATTGACTATATTGTTTTCCACTTAATTTTTAAAAATAGTTTCTGCATTTGTATCTATTTATAAATTCTTTCTAGACATTGTCTTACCTACATAGATTTGGTTGATAAGGCTGTGAGGACACAAAACTTGAAAGTTGTAGAAAAAGTATGGTTGCACTATGTTAGGATTGTCCTGCAGTCAAAACCTGTACCATGGTAAAGGTGGACAGTAGTTTAAACATTTCTTAACAAGACTTTCTTCTCTGGCACCTCTTCTGCCATGCACCTCTTTCCCTTACCCTCTGAAGAGCACTCAGCCTGATAATCCTGCACCAGCTGCCATTTTCCTGCATTGCCCTTCTGCCAGCCTGGCAGCAGGTTGGTGACAGAGCAACCCCACAGGTCACACAGGTCCAGTGTTCCTGTGGAAGTGCTCCATGTGCTGTGCAGGCACAAAGGGACTGATCTTCTGGGAAGGGAAGGATTTCCTGCACCTGGGCAATAGATCCAGACATACCATCAAGCTAGGGATGTGCCAAGCCCTTCTTTCACTAAAACAAGCTCTCTTTTTTGCAAAAACTGGCTGTCCTAGTCATTTCCTCCCCCCAAGACTCTTGCTGCTAGACAATTGCTAACTTTCTTTAATTAGTAGGAATCTGCATGTCGCTCTGGTTCAGGATTTAGTGGAGACAATCTGTACAGACATCTAATATTTTCCACTTTTTCCATCCCATTCCAAAAATCTTGGTCCAAGGATAAAAATTTTGTTTTGAAGAATGACATGCAGGCCCATTAGTTACATTCAGCTCTTGGTTTCTCCAGCATTGTTATGAAGTCCTGACAAAAAAAAAGAAAATCAGGTATATTAAATTAACAACGATGTGTCACATTTTTTGTCTGGAGATAATCAGGAACATTCAGAGATATTTGAAGGTCACCTTCAGTAAAATGGATTTGGTAGTGGGAGGGTATTCAGTTTCCTGTTATTTGTCTCTGCTGCTTGAAAGGTCAAAAAAGAAAAATATTTGGAAGTCTCCAGAATTCCTTGTTTATGGGTTCAAAATTTCCATAACTGGTATTTTTACTTTTTCTTCTTATAAAAAAAATCACATCAAATTTTAGTTATTTAAAATTGTTTTTCCCCTTTTTTTCAAATTTCATGTTTCATTTATGCATTTCCTAGTTAGCCCTGCAGTTGAAGAAAATAGTAATTTCTCTCAGAGACTTATTCATGTAGCTTAAGACAAGATACAGTGAAATGGCAGTGCCAGTAAGTGGAGGAGGCAAAGTAGAGGTATTAATACACACACCTTATTAGCATCTCATTTAGATCAATTACAGGCCTGAACTATGGCCTTAAGTCAATCCAATGTTTCCCATTAACTTCAAGGAGCACCAAATGAAGCTCTGTGTGACAGGTTCAAGTAGCTCTTAAAAGTGTATCAATAAAAAAGAACATGAGTTATATTATATACTTTTTCTGACCTCCTGCCTAGATATTGCTACGGAAAAGAGTGTAACATCTAGTAATGTCATCCCTGTGTCTGACATACTTGACTATTAAATTGCTGCATATTCTTCCCTCATATAGCAATTCATGCCACAAATTTTATTTTTAACCAAGTTTAAGGTAAGTTTTTACTGAAGAGTCCAAAGAGCATGGCATAAAATATCTGGCAAAATCTCCTGAAAATCGGTTTTCTCGGCCATGTTCTAAAAGTGATGTAGAGATCTTCATGTCATAAAAATGGACATTCAAGAAGGCACAAAAATTACCCAATATATTAAAATTATCTAAAATATAAACCAGTGAGTACCTGTGACTGGTGCAAGATTTCAGAAACAACTCTGGAGAAGACTGGGCTGGATGCAACCTCTGGGGGAGAGACAGAATAATATGAACAATGATAAACTGATTGGATGCAACTGAAGAAGACTATGGCATGATCTTTCTCTGTTATCTCTCTGTTCTTCTGCTAGAGAAAATAGCCCTCATAGCTGGTGCAGCTGGGACAGCCAAAGTAATGTGCAGCATCCTAGTGCAATGCCTGGGACAGGAGTACCAGGATCTGGTCTATCAACTGGGAAAGTCCATGCATGTCTTGATAAACCTTCCAGGGAATGAAAAATGCTGACCTTGTTGCTGAAAATTTAAAATGATACCTCCTCCCGGCCTCTGAAGCTCTCATTTTCTGACAGACCTGTGCATGATGTGCTGCTGCCTACCTATTCCTTTGTTGGAAGATGTCAGAGAGTCACCAGTGTTACAGTGAGAGGAAGAGAACTGCTGCTGCTGCTGCTGAATAGCCTCTAATGCTGGTCTGTGTCAGAGCAACACATCTGAGCCCTTTGAAATTAGTTTCAGTTGTTGGATGTGACCGTGCTATAGGGATTTTAATGACAAGGGGAATCATGCAAAAAACAAAGCATCTGTGATTTTTAATGTCTTTACAGACTAAAACACAGATATTTTCTAGATAAATACCAACACGTGCATACTTTTAAACATATGTGCCTGTACTCATGTCCATGTACATCATGCACATAGAGGACAAAAATATTCCATATATAGTTTTTAGACACAGAGTCACTTTGTCAGGGTATCCATTCACCAAATAGAGTTTTTTCTCTCAGTGGGAGCTGCCATTTTAATAAAGTTCTACAGCAGAAGTCTGCTTTGATAATGAAAAGAGGAAAAAAAGAAATAACTTCACTATCAGGAAAGAGAAAGAATCATAAAATCTAAACATTCTCATATGATACATTCTTTAATTTTAAAATGTTTTTTGTTAATTGAACAACTTATTTTTAGTTAAGAGACTTACCTTTTAGCTATGAGCTTTCTGACTGTTAATGCTTTCTTTCCTAAAGACAGTCCTTTCCAGCTTACTTTAATTAGTTTTTGCTCTCTTTATTTTTAAAAGAATAATATCCATTTCTGGGTTAATCTCTTACTCATAATATTGCCTTAGCCTGTAGCATTGGACATTGTACCTGCTAATCCTGTAGACATTCTTTCTTTCTCTGCTGGTCCTTGCAAAGGGCGGCTTTTCATAACTGTCTCATTTTCTGGGTTATACATTGATCATGTACATATATATATATACACACACACATGCGCATATATACATGCACGGGAGCGTGGGGAAAAAAGGTCTCCCTGGAGGCCAACAGCAAACAGCAGGGTGCCATCATCCTTCTGTTAAACCCGAAGGTAGAGGCAAGACACCCTGCTGGGAAATTCCTGGGCTCAGTGGTACATATTTGGACACAAAATGAGGTCACTGAAGAGATGTAGTGCAGGCTCCCTTTCCCAGTGTACAGTGGTGCCTTTGAGTGGCATGGAAATGTACTTCACCTTTCCATTATTTTTTAAGGCCACATTGTCTCTGAGTCTTCAGCTACTGTAAAATGATTTTAAAATAGCAAATCTCAGTTGCTTTGGAAATCTCTGTAAGCATTAGGTGTGAGACTGTTTTACTCTGACACTTGAATCCATTGGATATGCTCAGTCATGAGAACCAGTCAGCTGGAGTAATGAATTCATGCATAACAAACTCCCTAGCTGAGCTTACGAAGAACAATCTTTTCCTTAAGACTGTCCTAAAAATTATATTCAGTCTTTGTTTTATGGTATTATAGAGTAAGACTACATGTATGATTGATATTGTCAGGTATCTAGCTTAGAAATTTATTAGCACTGAGGAATATATTTCAACATCTATGTAGAGTTTCACTTAATTTTGAGACTGATCAAAGGCTGTGGACTGAATTCTTCATCTTTTGAACAGTATTACACCTTGACATGAAAAGCTCTGAAAAATTCAACATGTAGACCTTCCTGCACATTCTTTGGACTTTATTTTTCTCTTCCACGCTTTTCCCCAACAGCTCCACTGAAGACCCAAGTGATTTGGTACTTTAGTTTCTGGTCACAAAGGGCTACCTGGGGCACACCACAAACTGAGGGGGAGCTGAGCCTGATGCCTCTGTGATTCTCCTGCTGTAGGGGCTGCTCTCTGGCACTGTTTCACAATATACATAGCTACCACACAGGTGCCACAACTTGTGCTGCTTGGCAAGAGCATGTTTTTGAACGGTGTGCTCTTGGATTAATATAAACTAGTTTCATTAAATGCTCTCTGCCTTGGTAGGATTATAAAAAAGGATTACTTGGTAGTCACAGACTTTTTTAGTGACTTTGGAAACATCTGTCACATTGTTACCAAATTCTGAACCTGGCCCCAGTAGCCCTGGAGCATCAGGGCATGTTCTTCACCAGAAAAGATTAGAGTTAGGTATCTTCTGTTGCTACTGAAGACCAAAAAAAGGCAGTTCTTGAGTTTCTTATTTTCTTATGAATTTGAATATTATGAATAAGAATAACTGAAGAATAAAAACAAAGTCATAGTCTTGGCAATAGTTAACTTGCAGGCCCTTGTTGTAATACACATCACATATATCCAAAGTCATACAGAATAATGAAAGCCTCCCAGTGTGAACAATAGAACCACATTTGTTTTGAATTATTTAAATGGATTTTGGTCAAAGCAGTTGGAAATGCAGTGGGGAAACGATTCCTCATTAACAATATGTTGTGATTTTAACCCCAGCTGGCAACTCACCCAGTAGCTCACCCAGCCCCTCCCAGTGGGATGGGGGAGAGAAACAGAAGAGTAAAAGTGACAAAACTCGTGGGTTGAGATAAAGACAGTTTAGCAAGTAAAGCAAAATCTGTGCATGCAGGAAAAGCAAAACAAGAAATTCATTCATCACTTCCCATGCGTGGGCAGGTGTTCAGCCACCTCCAGGAAAGCAGAGCTCCATCACATGCAGTGTTACTTAGAAAGACAGATATCACCACTCTGAATGTCCCTCCCATTCCTCCTTCTTCCCCCAGCTTTGTATGCTGAGCATGAGGCTATATGGGGAGGTCATTTGTCCTGGCTGTGTCCCCTCCCAACAACTCGTACACCTCATCCTCTTCACTGGTGGGATGGTGTGAGAAGCAGACAGGACCTTGGTGCTGTGCAAGCCCTGCTCAGCAGCAACTAAAACATCAGTGTGTTGTCAATATTATTCTAATTTTAAATCAAAAAGACAGCACTGTACCGGCTACTGCAAACACTATTAACTCTATCCCAGCAAAAACCAGCACACTATGAGGTAGAAAAGATTACCTAATAAAATTCAAATATATCGTAAGTTTGTTATTTAAATAGTAATAAGAATTTTACATTGCATATAGTGCATACAGGGGCTTTGTGACACAAAAATGGCCAAAGCCATGCACACACAAAATAAAAAGTGGTCTCCACCCACAAAAAACATGAGAAGAGTTACAGAAGAATGAGACAGTTCTTCACAGCAGCTCAATAACCCATATTACCCAGCCTGAGGATTTGTCCTACCCTTTGGGATATAAGCAATTGCAAGCATTTCATTGAAACAGAAAAGGAAGTTTTCCTTTCCTAATGTTTCCTATCTTTACCACAAAAGCAACATGTAGCTTTAGTTCTTAATTCATGTTGTTTTATTTTGGAAGTGTTACATGCCTTAGATCTACCAGCAATTTACTACACAAGACTTCAGACTCTTCAGACTGTCGTTCAGTCTGACCCATAATATATATCTGTTCTAAGTGAAGTCAAATGTAAAACTCTCTCAGCCTGAACAAGGATGCAATTAGCCTGCAGCCCTCTTTGGTATGTTCTCCCTCTCATATATCTCAAATCCAGCTTCATCTCATAGCAATCTGCCAAAAATCAAAGAAGTCTGCATATTTCAAATTTAGTCAATGAGAAAACACTATCAGTGAGTACTATTATTTTTGGTTTAGAATAAAAATTTTGCTTCAAAAATAGAACGAGATTCAATTTTCAAACACTAACAATTAGGCATACTACAGATACTTCGCATTTGAAAAGCTAAGTCTTTCTTTTATATATATTTTTTCAGATTAGCCTTACGATTGGCATGACCTTCAATTAACCAGATCAGACATCATACATTCCTTACAAGCAATTTAAAAACGAAAATGGCAGTTGATCCTCTCAAAGAAAGTCCGTTCCTGATTATTGGAAATGAACTAAACTAAGGGTAGCTCTGAAATGATGCAGCTCACACTAGCCCTCTTTTGAAGAATTCTGTTATAATAGGCTGTCTTTATACTCTGTGAGGGTACTTGGTTCCTAACTGTGATAAATCTTCCTAAAATCACTCCTTTTAACAAGATCAAACAGCTTAGAACATCCAAAACGCTTAATTCTTTCACGTTGATGGCATTTATCATCAAAGAATACAACGTGTATTGCATGACATTTAGAAAATAATTTTAATTGCCCTTTTATTCATTATCATAATTACAGAACATAGAGTGAACAGGAGTATCATAGATTCTACTGTTTTCAATAAACAACAGGAATGTTTAAATTTTGAACCAGATGCCCTTCAGGTATCCCATTCCACCCTACTTTATTCTATGTTTCTATGGTTTTATGATTAGCAACTACATATACACGAATTGCATGCCAGAGAATGTGTTAGACAATTCTTTCTTTATGAAAAGTGGTGTGCTTGAAAATCTTTCCCCACGAAGAGGCAACACAGCTATTCAAAAATAGAGTCAGAATAATTACGGTTTGGGAAGGCGTAACTGTACAGGAAAGAGTGAGAGGAAAGCACTTGCTGAAAGTGCTGTAGGAAGAATGCATTACAAACCAGGAACAAAAGCCAGGACGACAGTGGAAATCCTAAACTTGATGGATTAGAAGTAAAATTATTCATATGAAAATGTTGCAGTAAAAATAAGGGCAGTATTGGGAGAATTATCAAAGATGCATTCAACAAATTGAGGAAGAGCAGCACTGACACTGGTAGTGATTAGGATAGAGACTGTAGCAATGCAGTCATTTTAGAAAGAGTTTTTTGACAGGAAGGACAACTCAGGCCACCTGGTGTTAAGCTAACATCAAGGGGGAAGATATAGCAGTGTGAAAAAAAAGAAAGCAGTTGTTATTTAAGAGAATCAATGCCTTGAGGTAAGTGGTAGCAATATTTGTGTTGTTGTGTGAAACATTTTGCATCGGAGAGCAAAATGCCAGTTATATCCTGCTAAGTAGTGGTGCCCTACATGAGGTGAACACCAAAACATTTATTGCAAGTATGTTTTGCAGAAGTCAGTGGGCCCACACATAATTCTTAAGAATTGGAGGACAACAGAACTGAATATTTTTCTTATATCTTTTCTCAGTGTGGCTTTTTCTCCTCATTTTGAATGCTATTGTCCAGAAGTGTGTTTTTATGGGGATGGAGTGTGGTATGTAGTAAGTAATTAATTATTCATTAATTTAGGTCAAATATGGCAAATAGTTCAGGCTGAAGGAAAATGGAAAACTTAGAAAAAACAAATTGTCTTTTTGATAAAACAATCACATTTTTCGTGTGGGAAAAATTATTATAGACAATCACAATTAATTTAGGGACAAACATCAACTTAAAGGGAAGAAATTGTTCATCATAGATTACATCATTTTTAGTTTCTTTACTTGTTCTCCTTGAAAAAAGTAATCACTTTTACTGTGTGAGCCAGACATAGCCATTGCACAACCTCTCCAGTCCAATAAAAAACCCAAACAGAGAGAAAAACATTTCTTTCAGGGATTTCCTTCAGGAATTTCCATCCAGAGTTGTTGCTACATAGAGAGCGCCTGTTCTCTGGGCCATTCTACAGGGCCACCATGGGGGCTGCAGGAGAAGAAGATGAGGGAGGCATCTCTCTGCCAAATGCTCATCATATCATGGTGTCAGTCTGAACAGCAGCTGGGTGTGCCAGTGGACAGTGTATGTGGCTGACTCACTCTGGCTGTGAACATGCGCCAGTTGGCACTGACAGGGAATTTTTCAGCAATTTAATTTTGATGGAAAACATTGATTTGTCAAAACTAGATACTGCAGTGGCAATGTACATACCAATTTTAGCATCCAGACACTCGTCTGCTGCAGGATAATCAGTATCACTACGGTAGGCTTCCCCCCTAAAAGACCAAGGTCCTGCTCTGAATTAAACCTGTTCTTTTCTTTGTTCATTGTATAGGGAGCCTAGGAATTCATTGTATAGGAAGCCTAGGAAAACTGGTCAGCTAGGTTACATATCTAACCTCAGTGTATTCCAATACCTACCCACAGTTCAATCTTTTCAAGCCAATGTCTTGTCACTCAGTGGGAAAACTGTTCATAATCTCCTCAATATAAATGAAATATCTAATCTTATTCAATGATACAGCAGCACACCAGGTGTCTTACAAGGCTGACAGCAAATGTTTGAAGCATAAAACACCTATGAAGAACTAAAGAGTGAGACTTTTATTTGTGGTTTATGATTCATCAGTTGGGCTCTTTACTGGAACTTCCATAGGAATTAGCAAAAAACACATTTTTCACTACTTAAAGTTTTGAGAATCAAAATGGTTTTCTGCACTCTTTCAGAAAGATCCTGATACATTAAAAATGTGAAAAAAATGTGAGAGCAAGACTGCAAAGAATGGATTTGGCCCACATTTGAATTCTGGGAAATTTCAGTCCAAGCCTCTGCCTGTTTGGCAACTGCTTGCATAAATTGATCTGGAAGATATTCAGAGGTCCATAATCATACAAGGATTGATATCCTATTCAGCAGGTCAGAGAACTCTCTTAAGGAGTGGTAAATTTAACATCTGGGATGAGTCAAATAGAATAAGGATATAATTTAAATTGGACCTCAAGTAACACAGTTATGACGCTACTGGTATTTCCCTAATAAGAAAGATTTCATACTTTCCTCCCCATTTGGTGTTTTTTTTCACTTTTNATGTATGCAGTTGAAAAATTCTCTGGTAATACTGATTTTTTGACTATTAAAGAATATTCTTGAATTCCTCCCCACTCTTACAGATAATCTGAGTCCCAAGATAGTTCTATCCACAAAGCTTATATGGCACCTCTATTTCCATATTGCCCAAGTTTGCTGTAAATATAACCTCACATCAAAAATATGTTTTTCCCCTCAACTCCAAGCAGAAAGGATGTCCTATATCTTTTTCTTCTTGCTTGTACTTGTATACTGTTAGAGTAGATGGCAGAAATTTGCTTTAGCATTTTGTATCTATAGTTTGGGTCCCTGTGGGCAGACAATTCCCTTAAATTTCACTTGGATCTATAGAGAAAAGCAAATTAAAAATATGATAGTAGCTCATTGAAATTCACAGATTTTGTGTGAAACTCCCTCTGTTGATTCTTATTATTCTTTTGGATTGTAAACTTTAATCTGAAAACCTGGGATAAAATTAGACATTGCCAGATAATAGTAATTCATTCTTATAATATCCCTTTCTTTTTTGTTACACCACAGCCATCCTTGATCTGTTCATGAGAGAGAAGCAGAGACTTTATTTTCCAGAGTAATTTAAGTAAGTTTTTCTTCCATCAGCCTGATTTCAGTACTATTCTATAAATCCCACTTGAATCTATCTTTGTTGAACATGTGTGTTCAGATCTTTATATAGTACTACAAATTATTTCTCATCATGATCTTTTACCTTAACATTTATAATTTCACTAGAAATATATTGATATCACTGACATATTCCTTTGTCCTCTTAAATACATGTCATTGCTCATTAGTGGTCTTTCTGTAACCTTATATTTTTCATTTCTCCTCTTCTGTCTGACAAGTAACCCAAAATTTTATCTTCTATTCCATATGTACACTATTTTCTACTTGTTTTAAAAACTTAACACAATGCTACTAATCTATTCCTCAAAATATTCATTTTATAGTGTAGTATTGGCAATCTCTTTTAGCTTTTAATCACATCTGATTTTCTATAGCATGTCCATTTCTGTGCTCACAATGTTAATGAAAATGTTAATCAAGATAATTTCCAACATATGTAATTTAGAAATATTTAACCCTTGCCTGAAAAGTCCAATTTTTACACCACATACTTTTGTCTGTCCTTTAGCCCAACTTCAGTTCTCTAAGTCTCACCTTCCTTACCTTCCATCTTCTGCTTAGTAATTTCCCCTGTATCCATATGAAGTACTTTCTGAATTCCAGACAGGGCAAGCTTATGACATTTCTTCACCTTTAAAATAAGTTGTCTTGAGAAAGAAAAATACAATTGGATGAAATCCATCATTGGTGAAATTCGTATGAACTGCTAATTATATATTGGTTTTCTTTTCTAATTCTTCTTACACCTTTTTTTTCCCCTTATCTTACATTCTGTTTGTGTCTGAATAATGTTCCTACACTGGCTTAGAGTACTTTATTCTTTTTCAACATGTTTATTATGTTTGCATCCTACAGACTTGGTAGGTTTATTTAAAGTCATAAGACAACCCCCACGATTTCATATGAAAGTTCTTTCTGCATTTGAGTTCTGAGGAATGTGGTCTTGATCTTTGTACATCTTGTTTTCCTCTTGAACTGAGCTATTTTCATTAAACTGCATGTCAGTCCCACTCATATTAGTATGAACTATAAATTTGTTAAAGATAAGTTCTGTCTTATCATCCAGGTTATTGACAAAAACACGGAGCAATGCTGGCTTCAGTTTCAGCCACCAGGATAGTCCATGTGTTACTGGCCATTCACTGAATTTAAATCATTGTTTACAACCCTCTAAGCTGTTCAGTCTAGTTAATTTTTAATTCATCTAGCAGGATTAGCCTTTAGTTCCTTCAGTTTCAAATGAACCAGCTGTACAAGATGTTACTAAAATCCTTGCTAAAGACAGATCACATTCACTCATTTTCCTCATTCACATGCCAGTCATTTCATCTCAAAATGCAATCCTGGTGATCAAACATGATGTGGCCCTCATAAACCCATTTTTCCTGTCTCTGATTGCCTTCCTTGTTCAAAAATGCTTTCTAATAGGATATGCTATTTATTTAAAGACTGAAATGAAGTTAACCCGCCTATTATTTCACAACTCTCTCTTCCCACCTTTTAAAAAAATTAGTAGAATATTTCTTTCACTGATCATGAGGAAACTCCCCTGATGGCCATGACTCTGCATGGAGAACACGGAGACAGTTTCCATTTTTGGGTGAAATCTACCTGGCCCCAGATATCTTCATATATATATGACTTTTATTGATAGTCCTGTTCTGCTGTCCATCTCCTTCCAAAACCATAGTGGTGTGCACCAAGGCCTGGGAACAAACTTATCCATGAACAATGAGACAAAACTTACGGTAAGTACTTCAGCCATTTCTATATCAAATTTCCACATTCATTTTTTCTTTTCCTTATATCTCTAAAGAGTTATTATCAACTTCTTCCATTTTCTTATGAGGCTGAAAACAGTTTGATGACACAAAGAGATCCTGCTTCAGCCTTTATTCTCCTTAGCCATGTAAACTTTATTGATATCTACAGACAGTTCTCTTTTATAGCCTACAGTTTGTTACAACCCCCACCCCACCTTAGTTATTGCCCTTAGTTAAATTTTATTTGTTTCTCTAATGCCCATAAACTTTTTATTTAAGGGTGTTGCCTACAATTCCATCTCTTCTGTGAATTAAAACTGACTAAATTATGTCTGAAATTATATTAACTCTGATGATTTTAGATAAAAATATTTTGGTTATTACATCCAGCAACTAGCTACCATGTAAGGGCTCTGTCGCCGTTAGTAACATTTTTCTATCTAATTCAACTATTTTAAATGCTAATAACACAACACCCCAAAATTTCCCTTTTTTTAGTAGTCTTGCAGAAACCTATCTATAAAAATGAATTATTTATTAAGGCAGTAGCCCCTAGTAATATTTGTTTCTATTGTGGGTAATGCATTTTACTAGACTATAAAATCCTCAGAAGTAATCTGTGTATATCTATATATACAGAGATTATATATAGCATACATAAAAATGTTCATGTTTTGCTTCACCTACAAAGATCTTTATCCTGACACTTGAGCATTATAAATGATAATTATTACTTTGTATTGCAATATTTTTTGTCCTGATTTATATTGTCTTATGTTGTCTTATGATGAAAAGTGAATTAAAATTAAACTAGATTTCTAATGCAACAAAGTAATCTGGTTACAAATTATATTTTTCAAACCCAAGTTTTTTTAGTCCCTGTTCTTTGCCCTTCTGTTGCTCTTGAAGGACACAGTAGGAAGATATGTATGACTAGTGTGCAAAATTTCATAATTTAGGGGTTTTTGGGGTACATAGTACTGTGTTTCTCATTATTTGTCAGTAGCCTGTTAATTTTGTGCTGATTTAGAGAACTGTTGATGGGCAACACACACAATTTTGCTGGAAAAGGAGATCAGAAAAAAATTAGTTGGTTTATATTTAAAGACATATATATATTAGTTCATCTTATTTACACTGAATCCCAGTGTAATGTTTGAATAGACATCCTTGAACATAATTTTTGTATGAACATAAGCAGTGTCTCATTATTTTGTTGGACTGTAAAATATTTGCTGCTTATAACAATTATAAAACATAGAATTAAAATAAAATTTATCTAATAATTATTAGATTAAACATAGTACATGAAAATAGCTGCTGAAAGCAAACTCATTC
This sequence comes from Pycnonotus jocosus, assembly GCA_013400435.1. Lineage (NCBI taxonomy): Eukaryota > Metazoa > Chordata > Aves > Passeriformes > Pycnonotidae > Pycnonotus > Pycnonotus jocosus. The sequence continues at coordinate 69,915 of VWYP01016410.1, forward strand.
AATGTAGCTCTATATAGTACCACAGTAGTTTCTTAATCCGTGCAGCTTTTAAAGACAGTAAAACTGAGTGGCAGACATGAATGATCCAGATGAATAAACTAAGTGCACTGATGAGACCTGACTGAAGGAAATGTTTCAGTGATGCATATGGTATAAATTCACTAGAACACAAATTCCATGGGAGGGACTGCATTTATTTGTATGTATTTAATATTGAGATATATTTCTTTTTAAAGTTTACATCTTTCAGAAACTTCAGGGGATGAATAAAATGAGATAAGGATGATTTGACTGGCTACACTTCTGAGAATAATAAAACTTGACTGAAAGCCACTGAAAACAAAGAAGGCCTACTTGGGATGCTAGATAAGAAGCTGAAGGTCCTGAGAGTGAAGGTGACAAAATGCCTTCAAATTCATACAAAATCTGCACCACCTTATGACAGACAAACTCTCACTTTCAAAATTTGAAAGATTTGGTTGGTTTTCCTTTCTTTTAAGAGGCTGAACTAGTTCTTCCTATAAAGCTGAGCATTTTGATAATAATGTTTCCATCACAAAGATAAGTACCTCCATAGAAGATGGAATTTGGAAACTGACCCTCAGTCAAGAATATGAAATAAAGACCAATTCACATGTTCAAGTGGCAGATCAAGTATCAGAATGCAAAAGAGACCTTCAGAGATAGATGAAACAGAAAATGAGGGGAAAGTAGCTCAGATTTGGTACAGGTAAATTGTTGTATTTAAGCTGCTACTACACATTGCTGCTATTTTTAGGTTGAATTTAAGTTGACTGTTTTGGTACATGCCCTTTTTTCATGGCATTCTACCTTGATCTCTTTTGATCCCAAAATGCTTTCCTATGATCATTGGGATCTGCACTGTTGGATAAGTTAAGCCTTTCAGTTCCTCATTTAGAAAAAGCTGTTCAACATAGATTCTCCATTAATTTAAAAAGAAAATCATAAATATGAAAGAGATTTTCTGCCTCAAATTTCAAATGTCACTTTCTGAATATATTCTTTGCCTCAATAAAAGTGGGGGCAATGAAACTGCTTGAGTGCTTTTGAACAGTCCGAATACACTTGAGGCAGAGCCCTCTCCCTTTCTTCCCCTCTTTTGGATCTTTCTAGTCATTATTTATTCTCTCCTGCTAAATCCTTTCTGCAGCTACATTCTGCTGGCAAGAGCAGTAGCCTGCAAGTGTCAGGCACATTTATCCTCCTTCTATATTTATCCATAGTCTTTGGTAGATTTTGTGAAAAAGATGCCTAAATCACACTGAAAGAGGTAAGGAGGGAAGATAGCAATTCAGATGGAAAAATAACCCCTAAAGTAAGTGAATGTATTGTCAGGATCAAAGAGAAAGTTGCTAAAATTTTGTAGAGGGATAAGAATATATAATCTGTGAACGTTTGGAACAAAGACAAGTTGAATCATTTCCAGGTTCCTAAGTCAACCAGGATGTCTGAACAACAGATTGATTAGGACTTCTTATAGAAACTGTATATCTCAGCTTAATTTTACCTAGCTATGCAGGTACCCAATAAAAATAGTGTTAGAGGACAGATTGTCTTTATCTCAGCTGCTGACTGCCCACAGCAGAAGCTATGCACTCTGACAATGGCTTTCCTCAGCAAGGATGAATTTGAAACTCAGAAAGGATAAGGTCACGATTTGCTAGGTTACTGCAATTCCCTTTGCCTTCCCTTCAGTAGTAGAAGGACATGCATGGTTCATATTCTTGTTTCAGACGAACAGACATGGAAATATGTATCCAATAGCATGATGAAGAGTGTGAGGATGATTTCTTATAACTTCAAATAAGTTTTAAATCTTAACATTTTATCTAAAAGAAGTCTTTGTGATGAAAGAACACAACTCATTTTGTAGAGGCACAGTTATTCTGAAATAACTTTTTCGTCAAAGCAGATACTTTTCAACATATGTATTCTTTTACCTGTACACACAAAAAGTAATTCAAATCATATTAGGTGAGTGTGCTGGTTTAGTCACCCTAGGACAATGAGAGCAAGAATTCCATAAGAAGAGGAGCTAGAATAATTTTCTTATAATGTAGCAACCTAGGTAAAACATGCTGTGAAATTTGTATGTGTTTTAAGTTTGGAAGACATTAAAATAGCTCAAGGGTTTCAGCTGAGGCACAACTATTTCTGATTACCTGGTCAATTCTAGACATTTCAATCATAAAGAAAAAAATAAGTCAATTGCAAACTAATGCTATTTGCATGAATCATACAAACTTAAGGCATGCCTCTAAAGGAGGCGGCTTACACCTGTAAATTAAATAGAGTCAGGGAATAAACATGGGCCCTGAAAGTGAATTCCTTTTGCCATTCAAATACCTGCTGATGTCCATACAGCACGTGCCAGCTTGCACTCCTGTAGCAGCCATTCCCGAGGAGCCAGTTGCATTTCTCCATGCTGGAGGATGGAAGAGTTTGATAGCTCGGATGCAGATAAAATTTGTCAGAGGATGCACATTGACAATATTCAGTTTATAAGTACAAATACACCCCTAGTGTCCCACATACATCTCAGGTGAGATGCTCAGCTTTTACTGTTTTTTCTAAATGTGATTAGGGAGATGAGACAAGCAGAAAGTGTGCAGAAATCCCACAGTCGATACTTATCATTTATTATTTTAGGTGGAAATTGAGTAAGAAAAATATTTATGATGCACTTAACTGCTTTCAGAAGTGAGACATGTGTGCTCTAGCAAACACAGAGAAAATGCACAGAAGTGCATATTTTCTTGAAAAATTCAAAGGCTCATTGTGTTAAAGTGACATATAATGTCCACAGAGAACATGCACACAGTATAGAGAATTAGATTTTTTTTTTTTTCTGGGGTTGCAATTCAGGTGGAGAGCTGGTTTCATTCTGTGGTGACAAGCCACTGCAAGTAACAGTTAGGGGAAAACCAGTTTTTAGCTTGGAGATCAAGTGTCATTTAGGCAGGATTCTGTATTGCTCCAGTGATATAATGTCTAGACATCAATAAAGTTGAATCGGTAAGGGACAATATAATGATTTATTTACTGAGGTCTTTATGAAAGCAGTTGAATTTTAAATACACAGTGTCTGCAGAGATCACACACAATACTTCAAACTGCTCATTCTTTTTCTTAGAACAGCCTTATGAATTAAACTTTTACATGTCCTATTCTATGATTTGAAAATTTATATTTCTTCTGACAAGACATAACTGCTGTACTTTTTAACTCTTTCATGATTAGGTTGATCCATCCTGGGTGGAGATGCTTTACATATTTTGTTGCACAATCATACCACTTAATCAGCTGCTGGAGAGTTCTATATGGCACCTGCTCTTCTTGTTTCCTTTGGGATCAAGGAGAATATTTTTATTTTAGTCTTTCAAAACTATGGTGTATGATTTCAAAGAAATCCTTTAAACATAACTGTGGCATTCTGTTCACAAGAAGAGAAGAGTAGTAGGGGAAAAGGAAGGAAGGAAGGAAGGAAGGAAGGAAGGAAGGAAGGAAGGAAGGAAGGA
>VWYP01016410.1:73565-132820 GCA_013400435.1 Pycnonotus jocosus
AGAGAAAGAGAAAGAGAAAGAGAAAGAGAAAGAGAAAGAAAAAGAAAAAGAAAAAGAAAAAGAAAAAGAAAAAGAAAAAGAAAAAGAAAAAGAGAAAAAGAAAAAGAAAAAAAAGAGAAAAAAATAAGAAAAAGGCACATGGGAAAAATAAAATGTAAAAGGAAAGGAATTAAAAGAGTGAGACAGAGAGATGCCAAATTTGCTGTGACCAAGAGACCAGAATTTCACAGGATCTACTGCCTCTTGTGAATCTTTTGTCTCTCCAGAAGGAAATGGTAATTGGCAGAGAGAAGGAGCAACTGACAGATATGGTCTCATCTGTTAATCTATCCAAATATGTGTCATAACAGAGTGGAGAGAGGTACAAAATAGCAGGAGTATGATGAATCTAAATTTAGACTTACTGTAATTTTAGACCAAATTTAGACCAAAGACTTTGCTACTGCCTGAAGCAAAGACCCAATTACTAAGTGCCAGATGTCGCAATTCAGAAACACATCTGTAGCATGGGGAAATAAGTAGGAAATCCTCTCAAAGATAAAAATGCCAGATGATAAAGCATTTTAAAATTTAATTAATTTTATAACATATGGCAATGCTTTCAGAAACACTGAGTGTGTTTTGAACAACTTAAGTAGAGGGTGTTAACCAAAAGTAAGTTTGTTTTCAGTAGCAACTGTTTACCACATATATTTAAAGTAAACAGGGTTTGTTTATTCAAAATAAAAAGATGGGAGAGTTTGGCTTTTTAATTAAATAAAACATGAACAGGATCCATCTGCTTACTTGCTATATCTTGACAAACCCAAAGAGTGTTAAAAAAAATAGAGAGATCTATCTAATATGCATCAGGCAGTCATCCAGTGACATTGCTGCTAGTAAAGAAGTAAACCCAGAAGATTCAATTGCCTTCTCTTACACCTAGAATTCTCATTGGAATATCGTGTATTTTGAACTATTTTCAAATATATTATGGGGGAATGAATTAACCTGTCAGAGTTCATGTCTGAAGAACTAAATCAAATGTACCATGAAGCCATGGAACAGAGTTCACAGGCAATTTTTGTCCCTATGCATTGCTGTTTACATTTTGTTGATGTGACTGCACATCTTTACCATACTTGTAAAATATATCATTGTTTTATCTTAATATTTCACTGTGTTGCATTGAATTAATTTTTATAAGCAATATATTGTTTTAGACTAAGCTGCTGATCTTTTTTAAAGCTTCTTTTCTTCTAGTGGTCTAACTTCATCAGTAGTCAGACAATTCCATACATAGTGGTCATTTATATTGTTTTTCAGGGCCAGAAATGAAACTTGTCTTAATCAATTATAATTAATTTTGAGAGATTCTGTGTCACATTTACATTAATGAAGATATAGGGAGAAGAGGGTGAAAGAGAGATGATATGAAGAAATTGACTTAATACTTGAAACAGGTGCACTGAATGAATATAACCAATAAACACAAACCCTAGCATTGTCAATTCCGACATCTGTCATTTTTCTGATTTTCACACTACAGGTATGTATCAGGAACACACAGACACAAGTATTTCTGGTCCTAGTTAAACTTTAAATAACCAAATCCTTCAATAATGCTTCAGCTGAGACAAGTGGCGCTGACTGATCTGGTGGCCCACCACATATCCTGGACTGCATTGAGAGAAGCATGGCCAGCAGGTCAAGGAAAGTGATTTTCACTCTCTATTCTGCTCACATGAGATCCATATTTGCAGTACTGAATCTGGGTCTGGAGCCCATAGTACATGAAAGACATGGAGCTGTTGGAGCTGGTCCAGAGAAGAGATGATCAGAAGGCTGGAGCTCACTTCCTGTGGAGAAAGTATGACTAGAGAAGAGAAGGTTCTAGGGAGACATTATCTGGGGCTTTCAGAATAAAAAGGGGGCTTACAAGAAAAATGGAGGAAGATATTTTACCAAGACCTGTGGTGACAGAACAGGAAATGTTTAAACTGACAGTCAATAGGTTTAGACAGGACATAAGGGGGAAACTTGTCTTAAGTATTTTGAGACACTAGAACAGCTTGCCCAGAGAAGTTGTGAATGCCTCATCCCTGAAATGTCTAAAGTTGATCACATGGGGCTTTGAGCAACCTGGCCTAATGGATTGTGCCCTTGCCCACATGCAGGCCTAGATAATCTTTAAAGATCCCTTTAAACCAAATCAGTTATTTGAATCCATATGTATCTTCAGACATCTAGCAAACTGGTGTTGTTTCCACCAAAATAGTTCTTTCATTCTAAAAAGACTTCTAGCTAGAAGTGTTGGGAGACTGAGGGATATATAGGTGATCACAGTGTTACAGCAAGAGGTGACAGGAGTATATAAAATACCTGCTCTTTTATGGGCTAGTGGTGTCTCCTGAAGTGAGGGATAGCTTGGCAAAACTCCATTATTGACATTGAAGACTGTAGTGAGGCCAGAGCCTGCATATTGTACTGGCTTCTGTGTAGATGTGGGAGTGGAGATTTGAGTCTATCTCAAAGACCTAGCATCTGAATGAATGGGAAGGAAAATAATCCCACATGGAGTTGAGATTATTTGTGTGTAGAAATACAGAAAGAATGTGAAAGAACTCAAACAGAAAGCTACAGGTCTTGGAAATACTTTGCCTATTGCACAAGTATTTCAGTTTTTCCAGCTGATGCTGATTCCTCAGTATATATGTAATCACTATCTATTAAATGGTGTTTCACAATGTCCAAAATATTTCATCATCTTTTTTTGTTATATCAGTGCATACTGGTTAGAAAGCACCATAACATTTTCTCCTTCCCATGGTGTGCTCAAGTTTACAGTACAGTGCACTGGATATTTGCTGGCTATTAAATTTTAGTATAGTAAAATCAATGTTGCATACATTTATCAAACCGACAATAAAACTAATTCAGATCATGAGCCTTAAGAAAATTCCATCTTCTGGAATACTCAGAATATTTCCCCTGTGGATTTAATTAAAAAAATCCCCAAACCCATACTTCTGCTCTTATTTTCAGTTCATCAAACCTTCAAAGCTTTTCCAGTCAAAAGAAAAATGAGCTCCCTCTGTTTCCAATGTACATATATTCTTTCAAGAAATTCTGTGTACTACTGCTTTAAAATTGTCTCACCTTGTGGCAAAAAGAAACCAATGAGGCAATCATACACCAGTAATTGCAGTTGAATAGCTTTGATAACTTTTAGTAGGAATAACTAAACAGGAATAACTAGTAGGAATAACTAGTTTTGAATAACTTTTTAGTAGGAACAGGAAAACAGTAATTATAGAGCTGAAAATGTACTTGTGGAAACCACAGAAAACACAGGGATCTTTGACATAAAACCTCCAAGTCCTTCCGCTTTTTCTTTGCCTAAAAGAAGTGGCTTACAGTATAAATAAAATTGATTGATTTGGGGTAGGATTTGGGAGCCTGGGTTCTACTGACAATCAGTGGGATTTATCCTAAGTCTCTTATTTATTTCTGGGAATCTCAGCTTTGAGAAAGATCTATTGTTAAACATACTGGGGGTTTTTGTGGGTTTTTTATTTTTCTGACTGTGTATAGCAGAGACATGTTTTCATTATTAATCAATGGCTTACTCCTTACATCCTGCACTCACATGGGTATTTTCACTGACTGTGAAATAAGTCTCTTAAAGAACATTTTCTGTTTACAGATCAAGAGCTACTGTAGAAACAACTTTTCAGACATAAACATATTACTTGCTACCAGCATCTGTTACAATTCTGTAGCAGGCAATGATGGAACAAAAATAAAAATTAATTTATTAACTCAATCCAAAAATGATAAAGAGAAATCAAGCTTGACTGTATGCTAACAGTTGATGCTGAAGAAATACAGCTTGGCCATTTGGATTTTCTCAAAAATGTGAAATTTATTTATAGCTGTTTCATTTTACACAGGAATAATGCTTCCTAGGCCTTATGGCAAGCCTTTAGACTTTTGGGAAGGAAATATCACTAAGTGCAATTTATTAATCTGTCACAGGATGTAGGAAAAAAAATCTGGTCATTATGTCCTGGCACTAGAATCATCACTATGGAAGCCAAATAGATGGTCTGAGGGAGAGAATAGCTGTCACGTTATGTGCAGCTCTTTGAGTGACACATTTTGAACAGACAGGAATGAGTGATGGCATTGAAATTTTTTCTGACTTTAGCTGTCTCCCTTATCTAATTTATCATAATTGGTTTTCATCTTTTCTTTTCCATGTTCCACTCTTTCTAATAATGTCTCCATCTCTTATTTATTTCCACACACTCCGCCCCCCACCCTCCTTTCTTTATTTAAAAACTTCCCCTGGGTTGGTTTCCAGTACAAGACATGTTCCAGTAAGAAGAATTCTTCAGATAAATGTACACTTGAAAAGCCTTCTAATGGAAACATGGCTGCTACCAGTAAAAGAAATGTCTTTAATTACTGGTAATAGCTCAAAACTATTAGAGAGCATCCAAAGGAAGGCAAAAAATTTGGTGAAGGGCCTTGAGGGGAAGCTGTGTGAGGAGCAGCTGAGGTCACTTGCTCTGTTCAGCCTGGAGGAGACTGAGGGGAGATCTCACTGCAGTTCCAGCTTCTTGTGAGGGGAAGAGGAGGGGCAGGCACTGATCTCTGCTCTGTGGTGACCAGCGACAGGACCTGAGGGAATGGCCTGAAGTTTTGTTGGGGCAGATTTAGGTTGGATATCTGGAAAAGGTTCTTCACCCAGATTTTGATTCTCACGATTGTCTCAGGAAGCATAACTCAGATTTGCTTTATTCTGAAAATATCCTGAAATTCCTCAAATGTTGGAAGCAAGAAAATTATATAGCCTAGATGTTTTATCCAAAACCAGAAGGAATTTGAAACATATTCCTGTGGCCAGGAATATCATTAGACAGATGATAACTAATGTTTTACTCTGTCTGTACTCAGGCTACAGAGAAAAAGCTCCTCTAACACAGTGCTAGAAAGAGTCCAGATAGGGAACCAAAGTGGTAGTTTTAACTTTGCTCTTCTGCCTTTCCTCCCAGCTTTTTCTCTCTGTCTTAAAGGATACAAGTTTAGATTTCAAACACAACAATGATGGAGCCTCCAGCCCATCTGAATCAACCTGTCCTTGTTTCCTCAAAACGACAAGTGATGCATCCAGTTTTACTGAGCTGGGGTTCTGTTAGGGTTTGTTTAATTATTTGTTTGTTTGGAGCATTGAGGATTTTGGGGTGAGGTTGGTTGGGCTTTTTTTTAATTTAGTCAAATATTTCATTTGCAATAAATGTGCATATAGCCCCATTCCTCCAAAACCATCAAGAAGAAAAAGAGAGAAACTGTTGTGGCAGTTTTTTCAAGGCAATGGCTTTCCATTTACTTTGATTTAAGGACTTTTTCCTGGGTTAAACTCTGTACTTAGCTCTTGGCACTCAGAGATCTTGTTCTTTACAGATGTTCTTAGTAACCTGCCCCCTCATCAATGTCTTCAGCTTCTGTGTTTTCAGTCAGTGTACTTATGTCTTCAACAAGCTTCTCCATGTTCTGGGTTTTGATCTCTGTCACTACAAAAAAAGATTTTGTAATTTGATTTCCCCTGAATGAAAGGTGTGACCAACATATACATTCTCAGCAGAATCATACATTACCACCCAAAACCACCATTCCGGAGGTAACGACAGCTACTAAAATTCTGTCCATAAAATTTTGCTAATCAGATGTCCTATTCATCTCTTATAAAGGTTGACTCCCCTCTATTGCCTTTAGGGAACACCCCTTCATAATACAGGTAGGTTCATGGGTCAGTGAGGTTTTATTTATTTATAAATTTGTATTTATACCTCCATGCAAATACATTACTGATGCAAGAGAAAGATTTTAGTAAATAGAGAAGGAATCCCAGCTTCCAGTGTAAAGCCATGCAGAGATCTTCATAGTTTGCAAAGTTGGACCTTGAAGTATTTAAATGTTTTTTAAAAATATTATTATTTTTCTTTTGGGTTTGGTGTTTGGTTTTTGTTTTGTTATTCTCCTTAATCTTCTGCATAAATTATATAGCTGTTCTATGTTGCAGTGTATAATCATGGATTTATAAATGGTTCTTCCCTTTCCCCTGACACCCCCTATCCCACCCCCTGGTGGTATCACCCTCTCTTGTCAATCACCCTGGTTTATCCTCTCCTATTTGGCAAGGTGTCCAGGTGCCACCCTTCCCATTGTAGTGTAAAGTGCCCTTGCCCTTGACCACTCCCCTCTACTTCCCCATTGGATCATTACCCCCCTGGTTCAGGTTTCACCCAAAGTGACATAAGGGGTGAACTGAAGTCCAGAGCGCATTCTGCTTCATTCTGCCTTCCATCCCCATGGAATAAACATCTTCCTAAACCACAGCAGAATCCTCTCTTCATTTACCAAGCCTCAGACCAAGTGGCAGCTAGGGATTGAACCCCACACACTTCCAAGTGGAGCAGGGCTGAGAAACTTCTGCTAGCCAGTAGCAGGAAGCCCTCGGCTCTACAGTTCTAAGAATATTTTTCAGCACCAGCATAAGTATCTGATAGCCAGAGTTCATATTAATCAGAATAAAATAAGGATTTCAGGAAAAGGGAAAAGCAAAATCAACAGTAACAACAAGATAGCTCAACAACCAAGCAAAAAAAAAAAAGGCACCTCAAAAGAGGCTAAAAAGAACAAAATTAAGCAAAACAAGAGAAAAGAAAGACAAAAATACAGATGAGGCGTGCAGGCCTAGGAATTAAAAATTTCCCCTGCTTGTAGAATCACTCATTTTTCGAGGCACTAGGCTGATATGTGAATTGCACCTTTTCAAGGTGAGAACACTTAAGGAAAAAATAAGGGTAGAGGGAGAGTGAATTCACACCAGACAGATGTGTGAACTCATAGGGACCAGTAGAGATAAAGCTTCCTCTCAGAGACATTACAGCTGAGGGATAATAAAGTTGTTAAGGACATAGAAAATGAAAGCATTATCTAATTTGAGTGCACATTAAATACTGAGATCTCAAACAGTAACTCTGAAAGAGTCTTTTGCAATATCTGTGCAGCCCCACATATTTTTGACTTTTTTTTATTATGAGTTTGAGGCTCTAGCATATTAAAAAAAAAATAGTATAAATAATATTACAAACCATTAAAAAGGGGGATCAGTACATTTTAACATAGGCTTTCTTGTTTAATTTCTAGCAAATATCTCTGTTCTCGTTGCTGACAGCTTCGTTAAGTCTGGCTTGACTGAAAGATGAACACCCAAAATTGCAGCAGCTCTGTGCTGTACCTTGCAGCACAGAACATAAAACAGAAGTGGCAGCTCAAGCCAGGAGAAATCACAGGAATGGGAGATGGAGGACATTTCTTAGAAATTATTATCATTCACCAACTTATTTTGAGGTAGAAATTATATCTTGAATTATAAAAGCTTAGCTTATAATGGAAAGACAAATGTATAAAAAATGTAAAGATTGTCTGCCTCACACACCCCTCTCAGCCACCCCAATCCTTTTGTTAGAGTCACCATTTTAATTTAGTATCTTCTCTGAGGCAAATGAAGCAATATCAGAACAACTTTCACCCAGTAAAAGACATTGGAAATGAAACTGACGGTAATGAAAATGGTGGTGCCTCCATTTGCTGAAATAAAGTGAAGCCTACCTTTTAGTGATTTCCATAATTACAATTTTGATCAGTAAGAATCAGTAATCTGATTTGTTTTCTCATTCCTATGTACAGAAGAAGAGCTCCTAAAACTAAACTGTTGGTGGCATTTGGAGTGCTTTGTACTGGAAACCTGATAAAAAACGTTCAGTTTAAAATGTTTGTATGGGTTCTGCAATGCCAACCTATTAACATTGTATAAGGCAATGGGGCTATTGACTGTGGTCCAGCCTCGTTTCTGCTGCCACATTTTATTTTTGTGCAGTACAACTGTACACTGAAGCACGTTGCTGGTAGCAAGCCAGGTTGCTCCCATAGTAGTGTTTACCAATATATCACTGATGAGTAGGTCTTGGGGTTAATAGGTAGATAAAGACTTCAGGCTTCACTGACAGCTCAGAGACACCAAGATCAAGCATAAAGGGTTTTGGAAGTCTGTAATTTTAAAACATGATATCATGAGTGACAACGCCTGCTCTGAGCTGTGAGAGATGACAGCTGGGAGGGAAAAGGAAAAAGAAGAGCAGCCTCACAGCAAACTGCAGTGGTTTGGAGTTTTTTCCATGGCCAACAGTGGGGCTGAGTCAAGCTTAAAGACCCACATGTCTGTGTTCCCAGTAAAAGGAGCCCTGTTACTAAGGCTCGTCTGCCTGTGAAGACACTGCAAGGGTAGCACTTGCATCAATGTTGTGTTCTCTGGCCATGGGCTGAAAAGCAAACCTACTCATTAAGATACAGCAAAGTCAGTCTGCTGGATGCAGGCACATACAGCTCTTTGGTGGACAAACCATGCTAAAAAGAATTATATATTTCCTAGAAGATCCAAGGAGAGGATCTGGTCTGTTCAGTTTAGATGCTGGAATCTCCTCCTTGAGATTATCAAACACACTCACCTGCCTCACTGTGCTGTAGAGGGAACATGGGCACCCACCTCAAATACCAAACACAGTTTAATCAGGAGCAATTGTCATAGAAAAACATCGCTCTTCCTGTAGCTGAGAAACTGCTCAATTTAGAATCCTGTCATAAAGTGCCTGAGAGAGAGTATCTTGAAGGGGTTTTGTATTCACAGAGTGCAAAGTTAAATGAGGTCATTACCTTTAAATGGTTGTTGTCCTTCACCCCACTTCCCTGCAGGCAGACCTTTGCACTCTGAAGAGTTCAGCTGAAACCAGTATACTTCAAAAAGAGCACAGGGCTTTACAATTTGTATGAAATAGGAGGATAATTATGGAAAAGACACAAGAAGTGCATTACAGACACCGGGAGGCAATAAGAGGAAAGGGACAAGTGTACAAAAAATTCTGCCCTTATGTAGGCCAGCAGCGTGCACAGCTTGATAGTTCAATATATAGCTTGTAAATTGTATACAATTTTATAGTTCCAAAATATTATACTGAACCAGTACTACAGTAAATCCCACTGATCATTGCTCTGCATCAAACAGTATACTCACAAAACCATCGAGCTGCCTTACTCCTTTTGAGGTCCCTGGCATTTTCTGAGTTCTGGGGCAGGCAAATTCTCTCATTGTAGTAACTGTCAGATCCCAATCCTTATTCTTGTTCCGCAAAAACAGATCCACAGAGCCCCATAGCATTCCACAGCATTACAGTGCAGATGGAGATTCAGAATAACATCTGCAAAGCCAGGTCCACACCCTGTTTCTGCTGGGTTCCTTTAAAGAAAGCAGAGTTGAATGTTTGTGTGGAAGAAGTGGGGATAAGGCCTCCCACTGGGAATAGCAACCACTGTTGTATAAAAAGCTAACAAATTATACAAATAACTTTTGGCAGGCATCGCTTCAAGTTGTGTTGAAACTACCTATCACTGTCAAATACATAAAGAAAAATTACTTAGCATTCACATATAGTGAAAAGTATTACCGTAAAAGTCTGACATGTTGGTATAGATTATTAGTTCTGTCTGGCTTGCTACAGAAAAGAAACAACTGAAGACTATGATGGACAGGAATGAGACCAGAAAGGAAACAAAAAGCTGAAGATGGTGAGTTAGAAAGGCCATCAAACCACATGGTTCCTGGTTTGGTGCCATGCTTTTGTGCCACAGTCACTCCTTCCAGTACTGATCTTTTATGCCCATGTCTGGCAGCTGTCTGGAATAACCTCGCCTTACTTCTATTTTCTGACAATGATTTATGTACCACTGAGTGGGACAGATGCACTCCCTTAGACCAGGACTTCAGAGCAACATTCTGCCTGGAAAGGAAAAAAAAAATTGGCTTCCATGACACATACCAGTTTGTAGTTGTACTCTATTTTGCCAGATTTTATAAGTAAATGAAACAGAAAATAGAAGTTTGTATATAGCCTAAAACTGGACTTCTTGCAGCTGTTAGCTTCCTCTGATTTGTGGTCCATGAGAAGTGAAGGCCTGAAGAGAAATCCATATATCATCAATTGTATCAGGTGTTGCAGAAGTTACCCAGCAGTATCAGGGTTGATGAATGACCAAGAAAAATGTTCTTGTTGCTGAGGACCTAATATTTGGATTGCATTGAAGGAAATTATCATGAAAGCTGCTGAAAAGCTTCAAATTATAAACTTTCTGATAACTGTAATTGTACTTCATTCAAGATTTGTATGGATCTCTTTATATTCCTTGGGTGTTTCAGCAAGCACAATTATCTCAAATATCTCAGTCACAATTTAATTCAAAATGCAAATAAATTATCCTACAACTTCAGAGAAGAGACCTCATTATTCAAATAAAATCATTACTAGATAATCAGCGTAATTTTGTAGAGATGATGTGCAAAATCAAAGTGTGCACTTTAAAGGCTGTCTCTAATAAATCAGTAGAAATTTGGCAGCTGATTTAAAGGGAAACAGGATTCCACCAAGCATCATTCTTCCAATAAAATATGAGTTCAAGTCCGTTAACTTTAAATCTATCCAAAAGCTGATAATTCTCATTCTAGAAGGAAAAAAAAAAAAAAAAAAAAAAAAAAAACACAACTATCCAGGGCTGCTAAATGCTCACATTTGTGTTGAAGGTCCATAACATTGATAAAAGGACTGGAGCATCTCATCTATAAAGACAGGCTGAGAAAGTTGGGGCTTATCAGCCTGGAGAAGGGAAGGTTGTGTGGAGGAGACCTCACAACAGCATTCCAGCATCATAAGGGGTCTACAGGGAAACCAGACAGGGAGTCTTGGTCAGGAAATGTAGTGACAGAACAGGGAGTAATGCATACAAATTGAAAGAGTGGAAATTTAGGCTCAATATTAGGAAGCAACTTTTTATTGTTTGGTTGGTGAGACACTGGAAGAAGTTGCCCAGGGAGGCTGTGAATGTCCCATCCCTGGCAGTGTGTTAAGCCAGGTTGATAAGACCTTGAGCATCCTGGTCTAATGGGACGTGCCCTGCACAGGGCAGAGGGGCTTGGGACTAAATGATTTTTAAGGTCCTTTCCAGCCCTTAACATTCTATGATCCTATGAATTAACAACAATAATTTTATTTTAATAATATTAAAAAAAAATCCAGAGGATTCTCTTCTTTCTGTAACTCATTAGAATATAGGTGGTCTCTAAGATGAAGCTCTAGTAACTCATAGTGCATTCTCTGCTCGTGTAAAGCCATGTGTTGCACAACTTTTCATTATCTCAATTTGAAATAATAACTTAGTGTTTGCTGTGTTATATCAGTGTGCCTAGATATGAATACTGGAAGAGAACAGATGGATTTTGCAAGATGTCCAAATCATGTATATTGTTTTCCAATTAGTAATCTCTTCATTGTCTGTAATATTTGTCACAGCCATATGTACCCAGACAGCAGTAGGTAAATACAGTGTAAGTTTGTGTGCAAATGCCCCCACCCAGGTATGGACATTTAACTGTTCTGCCCCAAGCATATGATTAAAGACAAACATGTCAATATATGTTCAAGAAGAGACATAAGTTTTTTATCCACCAACTTTTCTATTCTTCCCCTGTGATTTACAGCATCACACAAAAATCTTAATTCTAATCTGCAAATGCTTCTCTGGAATTTGCAGTGTTGCTGAATTCAAAAGGGGCAGTAAGTCAAATAGATCAGACTAGATTGTTCCATGATGCTAATTTTCACATTTTACTGCTGCTGAGTAGATTGGTTATAGGACTGTGCATTGGTTACTACGTTATGTATTTCTAAATTCATTTTGTCTCCTAAATTACTCTATTAGAGCTTTCTCAATGGAAGGGTCTTCAGAGCTATGGAACACTTCCAGTTTTCCAGAAGTAGGGTTGATAATAGTTCAAAAAGGGACCCTAGATTGTCACCTCCATTCTGGGGGCAGGGTGATAATTGACCCTTGATGTCACCTGCCCGTGGGGACTCCAAATATCATCAGCAGTGAAACAGGCAGGAACGACTGAGGGTTGATTAGAAGCTCATTTATTAGAGCATCAGATGTAGCATTTAGGAAGATCAACCTCAGAAGACAACATAAGGCAGAAGACATGCCAATATATACCCTTGGCTCTAATGCTTCCCTGTCCTATCCAACCAATCAACAACTTCATTACCTTATATGGAGACATAGCTTACCAATCACTATCAATGTTACCTTGTATGAAACTATGACATAGTGTCTGTTAACATAGCAATCCCACAATCCTCTAGGTGAAACCCCTTAACAGGCTACTTAAATAATGTACTTTAGCTTAGCTTATTCAACTGTATATTTACTCAACCTGTAATACTATGTTATGCCTAAACTGGCAGGTTCTTTAGCTCAACAACAGCATCCATCTTGATGGTACCGAGACAGCTCTTCATACCATGTCTAGACATTCTCTCTCTTCAGCACTTTGCATCCCACAGCCTTAGGTTGATCCCTTCTGCATAGTAAGCCAAGGCCAACTCACTGTCAGTCCTCGCCAGTCCAACTCCCACACTAGATTCCTTCCACTGAGCTTCTTACTGACTTACATACTAATTGCATATATTATTGTATTACTGCATAATATATGTAAAAATTTGTACTCTTATCTTAACCTAAGGTATAGTGACTGAGAAATTCTTATCAATGTCCTCTAAAAAGCAGTTTGTCTGGTACACAGTTTATCTGTGTCTACATTCTTTCACAATTGCCAGCAGGATGGCTAGTTTGAATGTCTCTATGTATCTGTCTCCCACAAAATGGTGTTCTGTACAGAGAAGTCATTCAAAATGTAGTAGTACAGGTAGAGTGGCTGATTCCCTAATCTTTCTCTGAAGGGCTCCAGGTGGGATGGAGCCAAAAGGGAATCATTGATCTGTTGGCTTCTCATGGAGAAAAAAAAAGGAAAATTAGTCAACGAGCAGGTCTCAGACATATTCAATTTATAAATGTTCTTTAATGATGAGTGGGTTGTTTCTGCTAAGAATAAGCAATCTTACAATGTCAAGGAAGATTTAACAATTTTACAAAGGTAAAAGTTTTGGGCAGTCAGCTATGTCTGACTGTGTATTGACTCTGCCCTCTGTTAAATCCGTCACTTGCCACATTGGCTCCAAATGTTTAGAAAAACAACTAAGTGAGAGAAAGAGGTGAAAAGCCCTGTGTACTTGTTGCACTCCTGTTCGCAGTACAGAAATCACTGTGGATCTACTTTTTAGCAAAGATGTAGGATGGTGGGAGGGCCTGTGAGCACTGAGTGTGATGGGCCCACAAGGCATCCAAAGCTGTGGAGCAGCTCTGCTCTTTCTGCCCCCCAGGGTAAACACAAACTCCACTGGACTTGACAGTCCTTAATTAGAAAGAAGGTGTTACTGGAGAAGATGGCAAACAGCCAGGTGCCCTAACAGTTGTCATACCAAGGAGCTAGAGACAACTGTGAATAGTTACCCAAACTACAGAGAAGAATCTGTCATGCACTTACCCTCTTTTCTCCTTTCAGTAAAGGATTTTTCTTCAAGACAAAGGTGTCTTTGTGATTAAGGGAAGTAAGTTATCTCACGAAGCATCAAGCAGCTCAGGTTTATTCTTGTATACTTGATGATGAGGCCTTGAGCAAGTCCTTCTTAATGATCCCAAAAATTTAAACTCTGACTTACCTAATGACGATGGTCTCATACTATGCAAAACCTTGGAGATGAGGGTCAGGGTTTGAATTTGCCTATTCAATGCAACTAATTTAACCAGTAAACCAAGAAAATAAACTCTCTACTCACAGTTTGTTTCCTTCAAGTCCAAGCACATCCACAGTGGCACTGTAAGAAATTTGCCTAAACTTGCAACCATAGCTGCTTAACACAGGAGGCTTTCAGAAAAATAAACACATCAATTTTCCAGCTCTTTTATGGTTCCTTAATGGCAGGACTTAGAAAACAGCCAATAATTTTCATAAAAATATAATCTGAAAAAGTAGCACAATTGAAGAGAGGTTTTTTACCATTCCATATTGTAAGGCTGAATATGTACTGCACAGGCACATCACAATTCAAAGAGTGATTCTACTTTCAGGTGTTGTATTCTTTCATGAAAGCTCACAGACTTTAGAAAGTCATCTCTCAAGAGACAAAGGCTCACAGTGTAGGATTGTTGTAAGGTTCTTCCAAAAATAAATAATCAATAGAGAGCTACCCTACCAAGTGAGAATATTGCAAGAAAACAGCATGTTATGGAAAACTACATCAAAATCTTCATAACAAAGCAACAACAAAAAGTAAGGAAAGGTTGTTAAAACTGCAAGATGTGCAGCAAGACTGTCATCAGAACAGGAACTGGTAAGTAAAACTGAAAAATATTAAATTGTCTTTATTCCAATACAGAGTTACAGGATCTGAATGGCTTTCTTTGCATACCCTCTGAAGGCGTTAGGAATGACACACAGAATGCAAGATCAGGAGCCTGCAGCAAAACCAGGGCTTAGCTCAGCCGTTCAGGGAATTTATGTTCTCCCTGCTAAGAGAAATTAGAATAACAAATATTGGGAGAAACTAGACAGGGAGTTCACCTTGCTAAGTGGTTACCATTTGTGCTCCAAGTAGAAACATAAAGTAAGATTGTCTGATTTACAAACAGGCAATTCTTTACTCTACTTGGAAGAAATAAGGATTAATTCCTGCCTTCATGTGCACCTTTAAGTCTGTTCTCATGTAAGACATAGACTTTTTAAGCTGAAGCTTTCATTGTTTAATTTATTATTTATATTAGTGTTAGCATTAATATTTCATAGCCATTGGCCTCTGTGAGATGAAAGAGAAGCCCAAGTTTAAAAGTCAGAGAATCAAATATATAAAAATGTTTTTTCAAATTAAAAAATTGTTACAATAAAAAAAATACAGGAGAAGTTCTCTGCAAATAAACTTCATTTATAATTCAAAACCTAAGATAATGAATCCCAAAGGTCAAGCCTTCCAAGTGATCTGGCTGACCTTGGAATCAGTCTGTGGTGTCTCTCAGTGCTCTTAAGCAGTGTCCCTTGAGGCTTAGTGATATTAAATCTTTTAAGCCTGGCAGCTCTCATCCTTCTCATTTCTTCCATGAATGAAAGCCTTGACATCTTGAAAACCTCAAGACAGAAACTCTCAAGCTATACTGGATATTTCCACAGCTTCCTTTGCCTCTGATATAAAATTATAAAACATCTCACAAAACTACCATTATATATCAGGCACATATTCAAATTAATAATCTAATTTTTTCAGTTGCAGCAAGAAGGAGACCACAGGAAATAGAACTGCTGTAGTGCAACTTTCTGAGCATCAAGACATTTTCACAATAAGCAATGTAGCCAGTGAGCCATAGTACAGCACATCAGAGCAGCAAATGGCTGGTGTAGCTCCTCAGTCTGGAGCGAGCAGGTCCAGAGAAGACAACTGCAGCAGCTGGCAGGAGGCACAGGGCCAGCTGAGGCAGCATCCCAGATGACAAAATGTCTCATTATGGTTCTGTACAGACATGCTTTGTTCAGCCCATAGTCTGTACAAAATCAGATAATTTTCTGTTTGCTTTAAATTTTATTATTGATCTAGGACTCCAGATTCCCCCATACCGTTTTATTGAGATCATCTTTCAACATCTTCTAAATCTAGCTACTAAATTAAGTGAGACAATAAAGCACAATTTTCAGTTTTAAACAGTAAAACAATGGATATGTATTATTTCCACACAAAATCTCAGAAATTAATCCTGGGTTTTAATTAAATCTCTACTAAAATTTTCTTAGAATGCTATGTAATAGCAACTAATGAGAAAAGCAGTGTTATCTGTAAATATGCATGTACCAGACAACTAAATATGACCTAACATTTATGGGTTTAGGCATGGTCTTTTAATAAAAAAAAATAAAAATAAAAATGTTTCAAAAATGTGAGTATCAGAATGTAAAATTTATTTCTCCTAATTTATGACAAGCAGATTAGTCATGAATGTTGTGTACTCTGTTTCAAAGACTTGAGTTCAACTTCTCAGGGCAATATCTTGTTTTAGTATTAACTGTAAAACATTCAGTTTTCATTGGGCTTCCGTTGGGGTCTGTTTTTATTAAACAGAGGCTTTTCTGAAAGAACCTTACTTTGAATCAGCAGTAACAACCCATTTGCTTCACTGATCCAGTTCATTCCCAGGAACATTTCTAATTTTGCTTGCCACTCCCAATTAACCTACATTTCTATGGAGATACTAAGCTCTAACTCAAGGTATTCTACAGAAATGTGTAGGATTCACCTGACCCATGGTAGACATCTACGTCTTACTTAACCAGTCCCTAATTGTTTAGAAAAAATGGGCAGTTATGAGACATAATTCATTCTTCCTAATACAGATGCCCAAAATAATGGGTCAAACTTCATTTTCCAAATTACCTTTTTCGTTAACAACTGACAGTAAAGGAAATAGAAGATGGCTGGTTCAGTGGACCTATCTACAACCTAGACCACCTGCTCAGATGTTTAGATTTCTTACAAATACAAGTTTTTTAAAATGAAGTATTTTAAGTTGTCTTTCGAGGCTTTTTTTTTTTTTTGTTAATTCCCTCTGTAGGATCACTTTTTCATGGTGCACCAACAGCTGTTTTGGTGTCATCATTGGATTAGGTGTTTGATCAGCTTTGCAGCATCACACTCCCTACGTGTTGGAAAGTTCCCAGTGGAAGCTGTGTACCATTAACCTCGCTTTGCAAACTCATGAGCTTACTGAGGGACAGATCTGTGGTCACCAGGCAGAGGTGTACATTGGAAAAGATGCCTTTTAGATTATGTAGCACATCATGATGGAGGCATAAATCTTTACCCATTCCCAAGGATAAATAATGAAGCATATCACTATATTAAATTGCAAAATATACGTAGAATTTTACATTCTTTACAAGAACTTAGCTGAAGTACTTAGGCGATCAGTAGAGTCTAAAGGCTCAAACACAGGAATTAATGTGTACTAAATTTATCTCAGCAATAATTATTTAGAGTTGCAATAATGCAACAATACCTCATAATTTAGATTATTATTTCATCTTCAAAACAGTACTATTATTTATTTTATTTTTTGCTTTTTTTTCCAACCAGTTCTGAAGCAAAGAAGTAATCTGAAAAAAAATTATAAAATAAAATTAAAAGAGGAGATAATAAAAATTACCTCTGCAAAGAAATATCTGATTGAGCACCCTACACAAATATACATTTAGATCTAGATGAAAACTGAGAGCATGAAAAATAAATCTTGTTCTAAATCTTTTCATTGCTCTTGGCGTATCTTTTAAAGACTTTTGTATTAAAGACATATTTATATTTATTTGAGATACCTTAAGTGTAAATCATTATTTTTCTCCCCTCTTAATTCTAAATTGCAAGATCATGATTTGCACCTAAATTTAGACTTAACAAATTAATGAGTTGATTTTAAAAATATATATATAGGCTAGAAGCAATTCTGGGGGTTTTGCTGCGTATACTTTGTTTCGGTTAGTTTCTAAATCTTTCAACATCTTCAGATATGTTTACTTAATACATTTCTGTGAGAGGAATAAATAGGAGCAGTAATTTTTTTTTTTTTTATGCTATGTCAGCTGTCTCTTCCTCCGAGTTGGTGAGAAGACCTAATTTCTTTCTTCACAATATCTGATAATGCTTGGAAGAGGAGTTATCCCCAGTTTTTAGATATGGATACAGTTCAGAAGACTGGACTAATGATGTACCTTGACAGTTAATTGACTAGCAGCAAAGTAAATTTATGCATTTGTAGGATGAAATATACTTTAAGCAGAAGGCTCACCTAAGACCAACATTCACTTTAGATCACGTAAGCTTTACTTTTCAAGCTTATGTGAGATTTAATCACATATGGCAAAACTCTCAGATATGAACAAGTCACCAGATACTTCAAAAATAAAATCTGCAAAGTTTAAACTGAAAATATGACTCTTAGAAATGAGAGTCATAAACAGCTAGGATAGCTTATCAGTGAAAAGTGATAAATTTTCCATTACCTGGACTCCTTATGGCCTTGTTTTAGCAAAGCACTTAGACTTCCATATCCATAAATTCCACTGTACAGGTGTAATCACAAACATTTGTGTCCAGGAAGATGGGTTTTGTGAACTATCCAGACAAGCATGTAAGACTCTCTTTGTAACATTCTCAAGGGAGAGCTGTGGAATGCAAGTGTCACATTAACCATGACTCTTAATGCAGTTGAAGCCCTTTTCCTTTGAGCAGTGTCTGCTATAGAAAGAGTGCCAGTGTGTGTCTCCTGAAATAGATATAACAGTGTCTGGGCATCCCATACGTTCAAATTGGACTGTGCCTGGACACACACAGATGTAGGCAAGCAGTTGGGTTACAAGGTGCAGGCAGGCACAGAATCAAGGAAGGGTGGTATGGAGCAGAATCTCCTTGATGACTCAATGGAATGGATTGAAAGCAAAGCAGTTTTGTGCATGACTGCATGGTGCTTCACTTCTTCCTGTGCCTCAGCATAACCTTTGGTAAAGCAGAAGCCAGAAATTAATATTTTTCTCAAACTTTATGAGCACGACCATACTTTGTAGTGAAAGTAATTCTACAGAAAAATAGCATTTTATCATTCTTCAGATAAATCTGCCAGCAAGCAATCATGGGGAGCCAAAAATGGTCTAGCTCTTTTTGTTAATAATTAATTGGTGAAACTAGAATCCTCTGTCCAAAATGATAAAGATTCAAGGATTGACATATAATGCAAATCTTTCTTGGATCTCTGTAGAGATATAATTCTTTAGGTTTCCAGTTAAATCAGTTAAGGAAATGTCAAATCAACATTCAAACCCTGTTCTCCTTTCATAAATGACAGAATTGTAACTTAAAGCAGAGAGAAATGTTAAATGCAAATACTACTGGTAGGTTGTTCCTGAAGATGACAACTTCTCCTTTCCTATTTATGCTACTGAATTCTGAATGCCTGTCTAAATCTTTCCCTCTGGGTCTTTCAAAAGTGTCATTTCATAATAAATTGCTCTTTTGGATAAATAAGCATTGACAGCACAAAGGCTGATAGATTCATTTGCCTTTTGCCACCAGGAAAGCTGTGCATGAAATTTTCCTTTACGTATGGGTTATACAGTTGCTCAAAGCAGGAACTTGTGTTCATCTAACATTCACCTGTGTACCTGGAGTCATTGTTCTCAAACTATTAATTTTTCATCAACGGAAATGTCATGCAATGCAATGTAGGACCTTAGTTCTCAGCAGTAACTCCCAGACCAAAGCATCTACAGCTTTGTCATTCTACTGCTGCCCCACTCCGATGAAGAAAAGCCATGAATATATTTGCATTCATAAACAGATACACCTGACAGAAATCTACACCGTACTGCATAGCTGAGTTAAGAAGTTTGGTCACTGTTTAGGGAACCTATTAGTCCTTGAAATGCATTGTTGGTTTGCTGATGAGACTCAGATCTTCTGTCCCACTTCTCTTCCCACTTTAGAGAAATCTCCCAAGGTAACATTCCAGATTACTAGTTCTGTCAGTAGCATACCTAGTTTAAGCTCCTCTCTCCAGACCCTATTCCATTCTGCCTCTTCTCTATCAGAACTTAATTCCTGCCCAGTCATGCCAACTCAACTATTTCTATAACTGTGCTTCACAAAGATTTTGTGAAAGTACATTTTGCTTTTCCCATGCTAGAGTTTTCAGTCTCAAATTTTGGACAGTTGCATAAACCTGGTAACCTGAACAGTACAACTGAGGCCAGTTTCTGATGAAAGACTGCAAAAGTGTGTAACACAAAGCATAAAGAGGAAGGGGGAGCTGATCTGCTGCCCATCTGCTGCAAAGGGATTGTGTTGAATTCTTTCTACAGCTCCAAATCCCCATCGAAAAAGAGAGGAAGCTGAGGAACCTAGTACCTTAAAGATTCAATAAAATGAACGCATTAGAGGAATTATTCACCCAGATTACATTCATGAATATCCTGAGTCTTAGAATCCAATTACAACTCACCTTTGCACTGGTACTTTTTCAGAAGCTATCTTTTGCAAAACAGTGCTAGAGTTACTGTATGACATAAATTTGCATGTGCCAGGCATACCTCACAGGATTTCTGATGTGTTCCTGAGATCCTTTTTAGAGGATGGAGAGAGAAATATTCTTCTGGAAGCTTCCAATGGAAAAAAACCTACCTATGTCGGTTCAGGCATCTAAGGTAGAGAGAGAATATCTGCCTGCTTGATGCCTTTAGAGGTACATTTGTGGAAGCTGGGTGTTTAATCTAGACAGATTGGAACCCATTTCAGGATATTTATACCGACTCTGAATATGCAATGCTCCTTTTGTAATGAGAAGATCAAGTACTTTATATTTCTTGATATTATTATGCACTTCACATCCTTGGCATTTATCACCATTTTCAGCATACTGTCAGGAGCATAGCAATGCCTGTTAGCCTCTAAACCTTCCCAACTGGAATATTTTTCAATATTGATGGCTTCCTTTAAACCATATTTAAATAGATTGATGTATCTACACATTAGCAAGGCTCCTTGTTTGGGGGTTTTGATTAATATTTGGATTAACATATATCATTTAACCTTAACAGACATTAGGAATCATGTAAGAACTACAAACTCAGACCTTGACTTAGCAGGGAGTTCAAAGACTGAAAGCTAGATCTAGTGAGGGTACCTTCTCTGATGTGATAAAATACATCCTGATGGATGCAGCTAGTGGTAGCAGGAGTCAAGACCATATGAGTTAAATCCCAACCTTATTGGCCCACATCTCTCTTCTTATGTAAACCTTATGACAGTATTATCAGTAAACAAGTTATTTTGATCTCAAGGCTTCAATACTTTTTGAATACACAAATCAATGCCCCAGTTTTCTTCAGGACAATCATGCACAATTATTCACCTTAAAATCAAAAAATTAAGTTCTGTGGACTAGATGCATCTTACTTTAGATAAGTCTCACAGAGTACATTTGGGGAACATGTTACAAGACACTTGTTTGTTTCCTCTATTCTGCGAATCACTGTTAATGTGTAAGATTATCTGGGCAGAGGGTGTGAGGAGAGCGTCCCATTTCTTTTTACAAAACTGTCCTGTTGGTTAAAGGAGTCCACAATGGGAAGGCTCTACAGAGTATATTTAGCATAACTACTACCACTGCATTCACCATTAAATTATTTATTCTGAATTATAGTTAATAAGACCATCACATCTGCCTTCAAATCAGAATTCTAGGAAACTTATATTTAATGGCCCATAGAAATCCCTGCATTTGAAGTATGAGCTTACCTACTTTCAAATATTCCAAATGTTGTTTTAAGGAATATCTTCAAAATGGCTAATTTTCCATTGAAAGCAAGTCAAAAAGCACATACATCTGGCAAAAACATTTCATGCAAAACATTTCTACTGAAAAATTACCTTTCTTCAACTCAGTAGTCCTTCTACCTTGTGTTAGGCTACAGGCACCACCTTGGCAAAAAGTATCTCCCTTAGGTAACCACATTGTCTCCAACCAGAGAAGGGGAGACTGAGAGAGATCCTCAGTGAGAGGATTCTCTTTGATGTCAGATTCTCACTGAGACCCTGCAACAAGAGCAGACTTTGGGTGGTGATTTCTGCTTCTGTCTCAACCCCAGAGTGGAATTCAGATTGCCAGCTCTGACACAAGAAGTTGAAAGACTATTGCCAAAGTTAATTTGGCCACAACTTTAATAACTCTTGCAGAAAGAAAGAAAGAAAAAAAATGCACTTTGAGGGAAATTGTTTTGGGTTGTTTACCTGATCTTTCTGTGGTCATTAGTACATGCTCTGATAGTGAAGGTGTCTAAACAGTAGTGGCCACTGGTTTGTTAAAGTTTTCTGTTTAGGCCAGCTGATGTCTGAAGTGAGAGCTCCCTAGTCTTTCTCTAAAACCTCAAAGGCAGGGGTTTCAGGATCCACCATCTATTTTGTAGATAGCAGTATAAAAATAGCTCATACTACGCTGGCAGCACATCCCATGGAATGTGCTTTTCACTGCCAGTCTGATCTGATGTGATACCCTAGATTCCTGAGAAAAAGAAATCCACTACCTGAAATATCCCAGCAGAGCTGAGCCACAGCTTAGAAGGTGTTTATCATTCTGGGAACCTCTCTGCTGCTTCTAGTGCATGTGCACACCTCTTTCCTCATTTGAGCCTCCCCACGGAGGAGTCATGCTTATGCAAGAGTTATAGCACAGGAACTGGGAGACCCAAGGGGCCTCGCTGCTTGTCTGAGCAGCCTGCTGGATAGACACTGCTGGATGCTGGCACTCCTCTCTTTACAGGTGGAGCTGGTACACCACCAGCACAAGCTTCATCAGCGCTTCAGATCTGAGCTGGATTTGAACCAGTGACCTAAGTCACTGAACCTCTGCAAGGAAGTGCCTTGTATTTTCTGCTCCTGACAAAAAACTACCTATGAGACATGGTGTTAGCACCTTCCTTCCAATCACTGAACTTTACACTTTTGTGCTAGGTGCATGTAAAAAGAGATCTAATACTTGTTGTCAAAAGCTCCCTATAACCAAAAAGGACAAAGAAGATCATTGTGGAAGACATCCTACCCATTTTGAGAAGAATCTGTCATGGTTATGGTATCCCCACAAACCGTCTACTTTTCAGTCCAGCTGAGGTATTGCACCACCTTGGGCAGCAGCAGTGAAATGAGAGGAATGCGCCCCACTGCCTCACACTGGAACAGAGAGGCTCACAGTCAAGTGTTACATGACATAAGTTTTCTGTAGTCTGAATAAAACCCATGTATCTATTAACAGTATACTGGCCCTTCCCTCCAAAGAGCAGCTGGGACAGCACTGTTCCTAATGGCTACATTCTCACTTGCCAAAGGTAAATTGAGCAATGTATTTCTTCCTTGGGAAGTATTATGTTGTTCATTATTTTAACATTAGAGACAAAGTACTAAAAAAAGTTTATTTGCTGCACAGCACTGGAGTACCAGGCAAAAAATGCCGATCATCTGAATGAGTGACACGTCACATTAAATGAGTTGGCCAATGCATACAAATTTTTATGTAATTTTCCACCAGCTATCAGGCAAAATTATCTCAATTACATTAAAATGCACAATTTTGCAATGTCTGGCTCACTGAACAAAATGATACCACTGCAAAGGCTGTTGAAATCATCAAACTCTATAAGCATAACGAAATAAAATACCAATTCAATGAAAAGCTATTCTAAACTGTAGCTACAAGAAGAAGAAGGAGGGGGGGAAAACCAGTGAATCTTCCTACTTTTTATTTTTTGAAACAACTGGAATATATTACCATCTGTTCAGCCCAGTTTTTTTGTAAGCAGTAGATAAATGTCTGGGTTAAGTGCTATTCCTTGTAGCAGCAAAAATGATTTTTTTCTCCTATAAACTTTATTACTATTATTTGTCACATTTTGAAATACATAGTTATTTATACTGGGAAGAGGCTAACCAGGCAATCACCTGACAGACAAATTCAGATAATACACTCTAGCAAATAAAAATGGTGACCGCCTGCCAACCACCAATATAATTTTCTCAGCAGAGCAGCAATTCATGAGTAATTCAATCAGGTATTCAATAGAAGATTATTCCTGTTTTACAGACTACCATCACTAACAGTGGTGCCTGATTTTGCTGTTTAACCACTTTGGCACAAAACCAAAGACTGTGCAGTATTGGATTTTCTCCCATGCTGTTTCAGTAACAGCAATGTGAAAAGAATGAGACAGAAGGTAGAAATGTGGACAGAGGCCTTTGCATGTTACTATAATATAATCTGCACAATTTTTAAAAGATTCTTAAGTGGGAAGACATTAACAAAAATTAATAGCAGATCCATAGCACATGAGGAGCATGGTGGCAATGCACTTCAGCTGTGACAAGCTAACAGGTGCAGTTAGTCTGTGCTTCACAGGCATGTCCAAGAACAGCCCTTAGGGTGTGGCAGACATGTTGCCTTTTACAAGAGCACAGACTGGCTGCATCCTTCCTGGTACAATCCTCATGGTAGAAAATACACCTTAGCCCCAAAAATGTAGTCCCAGATCCTCCTTGCTGTAAGGGTAGATGGGTTGCTCAAATGGCTGTTCCCAGTGCGCTGCCAGCCTCCTTCAGAGCAGCCTGTGGTTATTCTATGGCTGTTCCCACAGTGTCAATGCTCTTCTCTCCTGCCTGTGGCTGCTTTTTCCATGTACTAACATGTACTTTCCATGTACTTTTTGCTAACAATCTCACTGTCTCTCAATTCTCTTATCTGCAGCATGCATCATGCAGAGACCTAAATTCTTTCTGTCAGCTCCTTAAGCAGCCTCTTTTTTCCTTTTTAGAGCAAATACTCTAAATATCTGGAGTATTATGCCATTTATGATATACCTCCTTTTTCACACAAATTCCCTCAAGCAAAAGTAAGGAACAGCAGCAGATGCTTCCAGCCTTCACTGATTCCTCTCATCATCCCATTTTCTCCAATCTGTGGGCAACATAAATCTCTCACTCTTGGTTCATCTGCCTAATGAAACTCTCTGGCTTACAGTTAGTTATAAGAGGAATGTCCAAGCACACATCCTCTGTAACACGTGGTAGATCACAGAGGCTGAATGAGACCTTCTCCTTCAGAATCACAGAAACACAAGGCTGCAAAGCAGGGCATTTCAGTCGTAGCTGGAAGCCCCAAAAGGTCTTTACATCTGTTCTGTTTAACACAGGCTATAAAGAAGCTTAGTCTCCTTTGGGTAAAAAATTGGGAAATCAAGCTTCACCAGTCTGAGTTGTACAGGACATGCTCACTGATGTATGTTTTTAAATATACAGAGACTTTCAAGCTCTGTCACAGGTCGAAGTAGAGTCCACCAAGCCTTGTAGTTTTATCCCAGCTTTGGAAAGGATCTGGACTGCTTAAAGTACTTACACACAGGACTCTTTTTTTTTTTTTTTTTCCTGATTATGGACCGAAAGATGGAACTTGATTTTCTCTCATATCCCTGCTTTAGCTTGTTTGAATTCCAGTTCAACTACCTTGTGAAGGGACACTATCTTATTCTTAGTAGAATGTTTTTGTCCTCTTCACTCTTCACTATGATAACAGAACCTCATTCCCAATGTTCACACCTTGTTTAAGTTCTAGAAAATTTCAAACTATGAGAAGTCCTTTTGATCTGAAATGTTCTAGCAGAATTTCACTGTCAGGGGAATGCCCTGTCAGAAAGAATCACCCACTGGAAACAATCAGAAAGCAGCCCCTGTCTTATCACAGTCTGTCATTTTTTAAAGTGCAAAGCCTACAGACGAATGATACTGACCTCCAGACATCAGCTAGGAAAGCAGGAGTTCAAGAAAGCCACCCCAAAGAGATCAGCCTTTTATGGTTACAGACAACAAGAATTCTACTTAACAACTTGTCCATCGTGAGGATATAAAATGGCAAATTTATATGCTACAACAATAAATAGAAAACATTTAAATCCTGAATAAAATAATAAAATGAGTAAAAGAATTAGGTTTGAAAAATAGGGAATAAAAATTTTGAAGAAATGCTTTTTGCAAAATTTCCTTCTGGGACAGAAGTTTCATCTAATTGTTTTACATTTCAGGAAAGGTCTTGACTTCTGCAGACCTTGCATGGGTCTGGGGCAAATAAACGTAATGAAATAACTGCATAGGTCAGGGGCAAATAAATGTAATTGAACTGCCAATAATGTAAAATGCTTCAAAATAGTCCATGATCTAGCCCCTTTTTCTGATAGTGGTAAAATAGGTTTATTTGCTGCTCATTCCTCAAGTTAGTCCTTCTAAAGTATTTTCTTTGGGGATAAAAAGCTTCATAGGTCTTACATACCTGGCCATAAATGTTCTTAGTCCTAAAATCCTAAGTTTGCATGAGCTACCCCAATAGTTTCACATATCTGCTGTAACACCTAAAATAATTAGGGCTGTATAATGGGTCTGAAAAGACAACTCTTGAAAGACCCTCTGAGGTAAGAGCCATTAAAAACTTTAGGGCCACAGTTAATAAAGAACAGTATTCTATTTTGGATTTTTTTCAGAGATGAAGGATTTTAATTTGCAAATAGCAAATCTACATCAAGCCACCTTAAGCCAGTTCCATGCTGATCTCTAAGGCCGACAGAGTGAGAGGCTGATATCTCACCTGCAGTTCAGGAAATGTAAGGAGAGATTTCAATTCAAACCTCGGCAGGAACAGTTCGGAAGTTTCTTTCTTGGTGGTCCATACATAAAAGAAAACTTCTTAAAAGAGAACGGATTTTGATTTCTCATTGCAGAAGGGGTCCTTTTAGTCAGTTTTACATTGCAGAATGAAGGCTCTATGCAAGCTAACATCTACAAATAAAAAGTAAAGACTCTTCTTTCAATAAAACATGCTCCTCATTAAAATTTACAGCTTGCACATTTTTTTCCAGTGCCACTGCTATGCTGAGACTGTCTGCTTTGGTCCTACAGCAAACAATCTTTTTCTCTTATATCTATGATGGAGCTTTTTACATTAAGTCTTTATTTTATCAGGCAGCACAGAGGGGATTGTTATGGATTCATGGGATAGGGAGAAGAAACTGATGGTAAATGTATTAAAGGTGATCATCATACACATAAAGAGATAGTATAATTACTCAAAAAAAATTATGGGTTCCTGCCAGAAACAGAAAGCAGTTAGCAACAGGAGCAGAAGAAATATACAAAATGCACTGCAAATCCCAGAGAAGATTTACAGAAGTTAAAATAAAGTCCTAAAGATTTTATATTAGATTGGGGCAATTTTTAAAGCTTCAGCATTATAAAGAAAATCTTGAAGGAAAAGAAATAAAAATGCACTCAAAAATGTTTTGTTCATATTTTTGTTCATCTGCTTCTAATGAAAAGCACACTAATAGATTGTGGTACAAGGTTCAGAAGCAGGTCTCTGAGTACCAGGGGAAAAAGGCTCTCATTTTGTGTTTGCAGAATGTTGCTGAGGTGATGTTCTGTCAGGTGCCTGGTCCTGTGTAATTCTGACTCCTTCCCAACTTTGCAA
This sequence comes from Pycnonotus jocosus, assembly GCA_013400435.1. Lineage (NCBI taxonomy): Eukaryota > Metazoa > Chordata > Aves > Passeriformes > Pycnonotidae > Pycnonotus > Pycnonotus jocosus. The sequence goes on from VWYP01016410.1 coordinate 100,695, forward strand.
TATTTTGATATGTTAAGATGGTTGAAAAATGAGAAACTACTCTGTAAAAAATGAAATGGAAAAGCCATTCCCTATTCAAGAATTGAAAAGTAGTTATTTTTTGACATTTTAAAATTTTCTCAGGATCATTAACCAAATCATTCTATCGTTCAATCATTCGATGATTATCAAATATGTTTTCAAAAGGAATTTTTATAGTTAATCCAAATTCATTTTAGGAAGAAGAGTTAACTGAACAGGTCATATTTGCAGTATTAAATAATTACTAATCAAATTTTCAGACATTTAAAATCAAGATTTATTTATTTTCCTTAAATGTCAATTTCAGAAAAAACAATCCAGCCTTAGATTTCAGGAAAGTAAAAAAAAATATTTGCTTGAGTCAGCCTTCTAAGGAAGCACTCTGCTCATAAGTGATTTCTCTTACAGTACAATTCATTTCTTCAAACCATTTATTGGGCTTAACTTCTAAATTTAATCCCAAGTCAATAACCTACCATTTCTTGCATTGTTAATTGTTCACCTGATCAAATCTTGCAGTGCTTTTTGCGGTGGTACAGTGTTCAATCTTTTACAAGACAAATATGCAAAATCCTTTTTTTTGCCCATAAAATCCAGTCTATTACATCTTCTATACATAACTTACCCAACACAGCCTTGGAGCCCATTCAGTTCAGAGGGGCTGGTGTCCTCAGGTTTGGAGATTCATCTTCCTGGCCCTTCCTCAACTCTGGGCATTTAGGATTTGTAATGCTTCTGGAGTTATCACTGGGTTTTTGTTTGTAATCAGAACCATGAGGCAGCTTAGGTCTTAATTTATGTGTCTATGTGTTGTGTCAGAGGTTAGGAGAGATGAATCTCCACATGAAGGCACACTGACTAGAATTTCAAACAGAAGTAAGGTACTTAAAACTGTAAATTTCGTTCAGCTTTTAGTAATTCTAAATTTATATAGCTAGATTGAAAGTAGAACCTCCAAGCCATTAAAAATTAAACAAAAATTACATTTGATTTCAAGGTTATCTGTCTTCCTGCAAGTCCCTCATCATTGGTAGTTTCTTTCCTATGTTTAGCTCTTTTTTTCCTGTATGGTTTGTCAGACCTAGATTGGTACATCACAATGTATATTTATGTCACCCAGTACAGAGCCAGTGCAACAAGTCTGTCTTTACACTGAGCAATGCAGAGAACAAAGTGGAATAAGAAGACATCTAAGTTCTTATTTTTTAAAAGTACCAACACACCATAGGAGATAGAGCAGCTAGAATTTAATTTGCTGTTTGCTTGTTGCTCACTGCGAAAGCCTGATTCCTATCAGTTCCCCGATGAGTCTGATGAATGTTATCACATACTGTACCTGTGATTTGCCAGAGATCTTGGGTTTTCTATGCTACTGATAATCCCTGTGGCTTCTTCATGCCATTGGGAAATGTTCTTTCCCTGAGTAACCACGAATAAAGAATACTGAGCCTGTCCTTTCAGACCTTTTGCGTGTCTCAATGCGACCTGGATTAACGACCTTTGATTCCACACTTTTCTCTTTAGGATATCTGCCTTGAGAGAAGAAACATTATTAAGGGATCTAAAAGTAAGCCTTTTCCAAATTTCAAGTTTCCAAAAATCTCATAGGATTTGTACTAGATGATGGCCTTTACTCTTTCTTGCAGTAACTTTCAATTAAAAAAAACCATGTCAAGTAGCCCACAAACAACTGGAATAGCTGGTGAGTCATTATAACCAAGGGTCTATAAATAAATCATACAGTTCTGTGTTTGTATTGTACTGTGCTACAGGGTCTATCCAGAGCAATCATTAGTCAATGAGAGAATTGCTTTTTCAGTTTTTTGCTATCCACTGAAGGGTACTTTTGAGAGTAGTCATTGACAATACACTGGCAGAAACACTCTTTGGCAGCTAGTAACAGAGAGATCGTGATTCTAAAAAAGTACAGTAACTTTCTGAGGGAGCTAATCATACTCTATTAGTGAATTCTTCATTGCAGCAATTTTCTACCTGATTATACCACTAATTATTGTCTCTGGAACAGAGTGAATAGCAATTGAATAATATACTTGACATTTCCCTCTGTATCAAATGAGTGTTGGCTACCACTAGTATATTTGAGTGATGTATTGCAAAAGATGATAATTTTACCATAAGAAAAAGGCCTCTCATAGGATTAGATTCCATTCTTGCAGTGAAAGAATATGTAAGGAGTCTGTCCAACAACAAAATTTCAGATTATAGATGATAATGATGCCTTGCATTTGTATAATATGTACAGCTGGTCTGGGAGTGACTTACTCACTACTGAACAATCTTCATTCATGTTAGTAGTCCTGTTTCAGAGGTATGTAAACTGAAATACAGTGCTGATTAGGCCAGCACTGTCCAATCACTATGCCTAATTTTATCAAGCTAAGCATTCACATTCATCTTCCTAAATCAGTGCACCTGATTCTCAAGGAAGCTGAGGAAATTTACTCCTCATTGAACTCTCTTTTTAACATGTTAGCTATATTTAAACATTCAGACTTTTAAATGTTGCTGTAATTGGATAAATACAGCAAAAATTGATGCCAGAGCTATAACTAGGCATATTCTGGCTCCTGGGTTTGTTTCCTAAACACCCAGGAAACATCTTCTATTCTATTATGAAATACAGTATTAGCATTTTTTTCACAATTTCCAAAGGCCAAAGTTAAAATTCAAGTTTTCTTTGGATACATCATAAGTTTTCCCATCTCTTTAACAGAATTAATTACACAGCTTTATAAATAAGTTCAAAATCATATGTGGCACTAGCAATTAATAGAATTTTAAATGCTGGCTTTCATGTAACTTTGTAAACAGTTTTATCATTCTGCTTTTGCTTGTCCCCTAATTGGTCAGTGATTTCAGAAAATCATTATTCTTTAATAACTCAAGGTCTTAAATATGAGTTATCCATCCAAAAGTAAATTACTAAACATGCATCCACAGGAAGCAATGTCTTTTAGCATCAACAGTAATGGTTTAACTTCCAATTCCTGCAGGTGAACTTGACAGAAACCTTCTGAGCCCTTGGTACCTTGGAAGTTTGGTCATGCTTACATTGAGGAATGACTCCTTATGCTGGGATGATGATGGCACATGGTTTGTCTGTGTGCACTGGGGTACCCTGGCACAGCTGAACATGGGGCTGTGGGCATGACCATACACTGATGTCACACAGCAAACCTGTGATGAGGCTGCCTGCAAACAAGTTTCTGTACTTTACTCCACAGTGCAGTCATGTCTTTGTTCTCCTGGGTTTAGAAAGTTTGAATGGCTCCCAGACCTGGGATATGAAGAGCAGTTTTGAGAAAGGACCTGGGGGTTTTTTTGCAGCTGTGCTGGCAAGCTTTAGTCAATGCTAATTCTGTCAGTTAACAAAAACCTTCCATAAGGGCATCTAGAAAGCAAAAAAAAAAAAAAAAATCCTTTCTGGCTCACTCACTTCTTGAAAGAGTCAGACCCACCAATCTTTCCCACCCACCAGTTTTATTTTACTTTATTTTTATTCATTCCCATTTGGGAAAAAAGAAAATTTTAATGACTTAGCTTTTTCACCAGAATCACCTAGTATTTTCCATCCAGCTCTGCTAATGAATGAATGGATTTTTTAAATCCCTAGGGACTGTATATCAGTGAAGGGGGAAATTCTAACCCAATATATTTCAGCTGCCCTGGAAGATTCTGGGAATCCAGATAATTTGTTCCTGCCCTGAGCACCAATGGTAAAATGAGATGGATGCAAAATTCAATTAGATTTGAAGGGCTCAGCTGGCCATCATTTTAGAACAGTATCAAAGGCATTGGAATCAGCATATCGCATTTCTTTTGACAGCTTATGGAAAAGCAACCAATGAGAGAGTACAAAATGTCATCCTGGCACACCTCATGTGTCAGTGTGCAACAGGGACCCCAGGAAATCTCTTCTATGGAGTTGTTGAAGAGGAACAAAGGATTTTGCAGAAACACTGCAATCCAAATTTGAAAACTCATATTCTTTAGTCAGAGGAAAGTTGAGAGCAACCATCATTAAAAGGGTATAAGTTTATGTAGGAAATGTTTAAATGTTTTGCAATCCTGGAAATAGATCAGAATCTTGACCTGGAAAAAGCTTCAGAGGTGATTTATGTGGTACAGATGTAAACATATGGTATGTAGATGTATGGTATGTACATTTTACAGATGTAAAATATATGATATGTAGAATACATCTAGGTGCAAAAATTAAGCCAAATTCCGGAAGATTACAGAAGGAAATAGCAGGGGGATATGAGATTAGGTATTTAACTGTAACAGCTGAGAGTATAATGTCTGCAGCAGTAAAACAATTTTCCAGTGGCACAAGAGCAACAATCTCTGACTCAGATTTCCAAACAGAAACACAAAAAATTTTAGAGTAAAAGAAGAGAAAAAAAAATCAATCAAAAAGGCTTCTCTCATAATTTCTTAGGAAAACTTTATGATTTATTGCCCCTTAGCACAAACTGAATCTCACAGCTCATGTACCCTAAGCCCTCAGGACCAATGGTAAAATCACCCAAATGCAGGCACTTAAGGGATATGCAGTGCAATGCCCAAACTTCTGAAAGAAACTGAGCATCAGTCTAGTTCTTAAATAAGGTGACATGATCAGAATGCTTTGTATGAACTTAGCACCATTAGAAACCATGAATCAGCCCAGCTTCTGAATGAGTTTCCAAAAGAACAGGCTTAAATTGTAGCATGGTAGAAAAGTATATTTGCCCATGTGTTTTGTGTGTTATTGATCTTGGAACCGTAATCAATATTCATTTCATTCTCTATGAAGACAAATTGAAACTCAGGCATTTTAGTTCTGTCCAAGTTACCCTTTCCTACAATGACTAAAACTCACAGGTTTTAACAATATTTACATTATATCATCAGCTAAATATTCAATTTCTTTTTTTATCATTTTCAAACTGCATATTATTTTCAGACTGTATGAGGAACATATTTTAAGAAAAATATGTGTATTTTAAAAAAATAAATAAAAACATATTGATATGACACTTTCCTAGTTACACACCGAAATATTTTCAGAGAATTGTATTAAGTGAGTATTTGAAAGAGTGTAGTAGATACTAAAAAGCTCTAAAAAGTGTCCAAAAGTGAAATGTCAAATCTATAAAGATTACTAGGGAAGATCTCTGTTACACATTCTGAGCCAGCTAATTTTTCTGGAGCATTTACTTGTGTGGTGGTGCATTTTAGCCTTTTAATGTTTATTAGTTATTGTTTAGTTTAAATAAATGGTTTGTTCTGTAACCCCTGCCCAAAACTCCCCTTTGGTTTTTTCCCAAAGTTTGTATGTGTCAGTCAAAGTCCCCCACCCCCTGAGGCCCTGTCACTCACCCCTAGGCTTTTCCCCTTCTTCGAGAAAGTTCTGAGAAACTGGTCAAGTTATTGGCTGAATACCAGGTCTCCCCCCCACCTTCTATTCCCACTGGTGATAATGGTTGTCTGTCCTGTCCTGTACCATCCCCTGTATTTTTCTTATTGGAGCTTTTTCTATCTTTTGTAAAGACCTCTGTGCCATAAAACCCCCGTGCAGAGGTCGGAGATGCCCTGCTGCAGAGGAATTCCACCAGGTCAGGACCCCTTGACTTGGCTGCTTTCCACCATGAAACAATGAAACCTACAATCCAAACCCTGCAGCAGAGACCTTCTTTCTTCCTCACTTCTGCCATCTGTGAAGGTGTCTCAGTGAAAAGAACCCACCAGTTCTGAAGTAGCGGCGAAGCTACAGACAGGACTTTCTAAGCTGTCCCCATGCCAGGGTCAGCTGGGCAGCTTTGGAACAAAGGCACAAAGGGCCATATACTTGGAAGTATCTTTGTAACTCTACAATGTAGTAAATTTCAATCGGAAATATGAAAAAAAATATAATCTGAATATTTCTCACCATGACCATGATATCCCTTCTGCTGATCCTATTTGTAAGCAGAAATAAAACTCCCTGTGCAAATTTTCCAGTGGTGCTGAAGAAAAGATTTACTCTTTGACTGATTTGTCAGGGACTCCATGTTTAGTTGTATAATTATATACATTAGCACTAGGATTCCTCACGTGACACAGCTCTAACTAGCCACTAACACTTGAAGTGATGTAGACCATCTTTTGCTCCTAGATTATAATGCAGCATTTCCAGATGCAGAGCAAAAGATGACACAGTTAAATACCTTTACTCTGTACCCTTAGTTTTCACTGAGATGGATTTAGATCTCAGCTTCAGGTAAGCTGCTTATCTGGACCTGCAAACAAGTAAATATCCAAAGAACTTCACAAAACCAGGCTTCACCTCTTTTTGATTTTGTGGCATTAAAACCATTTTCATAACCTACTTAATGAAAATGTTTTTTAATTATTTTTTATATGAAGAGGCCTGAATTCTCCAACAAGTATTTGTAAATGAAGGATTTATAATGCAGATTTTCAAACTACAAAGTATGTTCACCAGACAGCATTCTGCCTAAGTCCAGAACAACCCTGGTGTGCTGGATGAACAGTGGTCAGAGTTATGCAGATGCAGTACAACTGGATGACCTTGTTTGCAGAAATTGAATGGCTTTGAGGGGTGCTTTCTTCTGGTGCAAGTTGACTGATTTTACCACACAGAAATGCCATCTGTCATACAAGAACTTTATAACCTTAACAAATATATTCCCTCCATGCCTTAGTTTCCAACATGTGCCATAAGGAAATACTTCCACATTGAACCAATTCTAAAATTTATTAGATTTATAGCTTTAGAGGAAAATTATTTCATTTTGCTGTTGGTGCAAGACCATACCATTCCACTTTACAGTTTCTGAACTGTTTTAAGACAGAAACCTCTGGTGCTGTTGGAGAGTTCAGTTTTGAAAAAGAGACAGGCTTGATGCAAATTCTTCTCATAATAAAGAATCTACCATAAGTACTCTTATAAATTCTTTCTAGCGGTTAATTACTTTCATACCCAGACAAATGGACCCTTTTCATATTTGAATTATTCTACCTTCAGCTTCCAGCCACTGAAGCTTACAATGACTTCTAATTAGGCACACCTCTACTGTCTGATACTGTCCATTTAAGTTCTAAAGAATTAAGTTATCTTATAAAATGCAGGTAAAAACTGTGCTCTCTCTTGTTTGCCTTTCCTCTACCCCACTGAGCTCTGGCTGCAGCCCTAATGAACTACATATATTGGCTTTTGTGACTTTTATGTGCTTCACAAAACCTGTGAAATACATAGGTGAAGTCGATGAAAAAGGGAAGCCAAAACTTGGCAAATCCTTATTTACAGTTAAGGAAGTATGGCCACTGAAAAGATAAGTTCTATCTAGGTACAAGTCTTGGATTTCATCAGGTTTCTTTCAGCTACAAAGAAGATAGTGTACACAGGGTTCCCTGTCTCAAATGTTTCAATTTTCTCTTTAGTGAAAAGTGAAGAGTAATAATGTAAGCAGAAATGCTTTGTGACTTTCATCAGAATAGTTTTTATTTAGCAGAGTTAGCTCCAAAAACACACTCTTTAACACTCACATAACCAGACAGAGAAAAGCATGAAATTTAGTTTGAAGCAGGATTATAAATAAGCAACAAAAATAAAAAACAAACTAATAAACAAAGCAGACCCAACTCACAGTTAGAAGGTTAGTATATACCTCTTCAAGTTGTCTAGGGACTTTTTCATTTAGATGTGATCCTTAAAAAGCAAGCATTATATTTTATATTGTTTGAGAAACAGAACTACAGGAAATCAGTTAAGTGAAAAACCTTTGTATTGTATATTCAAGAATGATTTAGCATGCAATTATTGAAGCCACCAGTAGCAACTGCATAGTTCAACTTGCTAAAGGTACTATACTAATAAGCTATACTCCCTCCTCTTTTTTAAAAAAATACATTCTCCTGTATTTAAAGTTGTCAATCTCAGTGCCAGCTAAAACTGAACTTATTTTGGAAAATGTGACTATCCTTCCATATCAAATAATTATATCTTTCATTAATTTTAATGTTATTTCACAGATATAAAAATAATTCTTCTGTACCTAGGCTAGGCAACAATGTCATTTCATGTATTTCACTACTGATCTTTACATTAAGAGTCAGTGCTAAATTATTTTTTCAAATTAAAAGAAAAGTTAATTCTTTGCCATCCACAGGTAAAATTTATCCATTCATCATCTTGCTGACAATAACAGGCAGTGCCAGAAATGCTAGGAGGAAGTATGTTTCTTCTGGTAAAATGACTGGAGCAGGACTCAAGAGACCTGACCCTGCTGCAGACGATCTGTATGACCTTTGGCAAGTCACTTGATAGATATATGTTTAATAGCTATATCTGCAGTCAGGAAATTATACCTATCAGGTGAGATATTTGCCTATCAGGTATTATACCTATCAGGGATGTATTTGCTTTATATTTAGGCATCTAGGAGTAGCTCAGAATGCTGAATCCTCCATGAAACCATGAATTTGAGAATATGAACGGAACATGGAAGAAATGAACGAGTTCTGAATTAGGAAACACTGCTAATCTACTGAAAAAAAACCATATAAATATACTACTCAAAATAAAATCCATTACATGATAATGTATAACATCAAGAAAAGAAACTCACAACTACTAGGCATTTTGGCAAAAGCCCCTTGAGGACCAATTACAGATACGAGCACTGTTCACAACTGCTTTTCTCCAGGCCCCGTGTGTAATTTCTAGCAATTCTTGCTAGGTATCCTTTCCTGCTGAAAACACTACAGTGTGGTGTCATGCCTGAAAATGTTTTCCTCCATTCTTTTGTAGAGTAAATTATTCCTAGCACTTGATTGTAACTGCAGAGGGGTACCTGGAGGAGAAGGGCAGAAAAGGTGAAAGCTAAATGTTAAATTGGTATTTCCAAGAGAAATTTGGCCTCTTGGCAGTCCTGGAGTACTGATGATCATAGGGAAAGAGCAAATACCAGTATCTGATTTGGCTGGCATGAATCTGAGGAATTCATGTACCAAAAAAAAATATTGTACAAAGTTCTTTTTCTCTTAAATAGATTTACAGTCACTCTCAACGTATTGGAAAAAAAGGATAGGAAAATAATTTTCTCCCCTGTGTAACAAAATGGCAGCTAAGTTTACAAGACTCTGGGAACCATGTCTTTTAAAGCTCAGACAAGTTTAGGATGCCTACTGAAAAGAACTTATATACAGTGTAACCAGTTTGCATTACATTCAATGGGCAAGAACAGGGAGAAACTGCACTAATGGAAAAGTCAGATGAATCATCTGGGATGGATCACTCAGCAAAAGGCTGTTTTAAGTGCAGTGGTGCAGGAGAATTTAATGCATGAGGGAAGATAATGTGTACAAGGAGAAAAGGAGAGAGAAAATACAGGCTGGTGAACAATAGCCACAGACCATGTTGCAAACAAAGGAAAAAATAATCATCAGTGTACTACAACTCTAACATACTAATTTATAAACACTAATTAACTGATATTAGCAATAATTACAGTGACTGCTGTTGCTATTTCATATTGATGTTCAGTCATTTCAGGATATCTATATCAACTCAAGTGTTAGTACACTTTGGGCCCTCAGAAAAGACAGCATTACAAAAGCCCAAGGAGAGTACATCTTGGTTCATAGGAATAAGGAGGGGAAAAAAAAAAAAAGACTTCTTGCTTTCATCAGCTTTTCTTACCCATGTTCTCTTCCTTTGCTGCTTATCCCTGCTACTGGGCACATCACCCACCTGTCAGTCCTCTCATCTCCTCTTCTTTTGGTCTCACTATTAGGCAGCTTTCTCAAAAGCTAAGCAAAGGAAAAGTAAATATAGTAAGTGTGCACTTGTTAGACAGATGAGAGAGGGTGGGATTCCTTCACCACAGAGAGGAGGTTTGATAAGGGTGAAATAAGAGAGAAAACTCCTCTTTGGAGGTGGTGAATGATGTCTGATAAATCATGCACTGCTTACTCAGAAAATTCATTTGTAAACAAGTACCTGAAAAGGAAAACAGGGTAATAAATATTAATTTTCACTGTTATGCATAGAAATTCTTTTAAGCTACAATATCAAATGCTATTTGTATGACTGTAATATCTTCTTCTTGTTGATTGGGATCAAATCCATCTATTATGGCAGTCTGGCACACTCTCACAGTAAAAGGGTTCAGATCACAGCCCTCAGCCCCCTGCCTGCTGGCAAAAACTGTGGTCAGATATCAGAATATTAATGCTATTAATACTCGTAAAGCTTAATCTGAAATCCTGCATGTAGTCACCAAAACTCAAAAAAGTTAATTGTAAAAGGATGAGAAAGGGTGCATTAAAATACCATGTATGATATAGAACATATTTTGCAGGAGTGGAAAAATAAAATAAAGTTCTTCAGCCTAGCAGGGAAAACCAGCAAAACCAAAACTGAGTGAAGAAATTCTTGTTTGCTAAAAATACATCAGAGGAATAAACAGAAGAGAATGAAGTTCAGGAAAAAAGAAAGCTATTGCCTAAAATGAGCAAAATAACATTGTATGGTAAATGGTAATGCTGACACAGGAACAAATGAGCAAAACCTAGATCTGACACAGTTTAGCCTACAATTTATGATATTTTGCAACACTAGAAGAATAAGATTTTGTAACAACATTCTAAAAGAAATATTGAGCAAGAATCTATGCTTTTTGGTCTTAAATAGATCTCATTATGGTCAGGCAGATACGACTACATAATAGAAATTGCAATATATCATTGGGCATTATGATCCAAGGATCTTTATATCTTGGGCATATAGATGAAGATGGCTGGTAAAATTGCAGAACAAGGATTTATTTCAGCAACATTCATAACTTTCCTCCCCATAAACTCTAAATTTAATGGTATTGTTATTACTTCTCCAATTTTCCTTATCTTGTGAAGTTATCATCAGAACACATCAGCACAAAGCCTCATCTTCTTACCCATAATAGTCCATTGCAGCAGCACTTGCACACATAGAGCACATAGAAATTGCTGATATCTAGCTGCATCTGTGAGTTTCTTCTGTATGCATATCCACAGTTAAAATACCTTTCTTTAAGCTTCTGTTTGTGGCTGCCTGTATAACATTCTATGTACTAATTACAAGCAATGGAACTGTGTATAACTTCACCCAATGGAATGGAAATACTTTAGCCTGAACTCTGAAGTGCAAGCATTGTACATCTAAGTAATTTTTTCATGTCAAAGGAGTATTTATTGCTTTTTTAAACTCAAGATACTGTATTGATAACAGTGTAGATATAGATTATTTTGTTGTAGAGAAGACAACAGAGAATGGTTCTGCAGATACTCCATCCCAATCAACACTGAGTAAGAAATAGCTACACACCTGGAACTACATAATATGAATTAACCATAACTTATAATTAAACTTCTGGGTTAAATCTATCAGTCCATCATGTTACTCCTGTGCCGTCAGTGAGCAAGTTGCCTTGAGTGAGGAGCTTTTGTTCTTCAGTGAACACAGCTCCATGAACAAAAAGAATGTTAAAAGGTTTATTCATAGCTACAGTTACAGTAGAGCAATAATATTGTAATAGCTCTACAGGTATAACAGTATAACTTTTTTTTCCACTACAGGTTGTCAAAGAGAGTTATAATAGGAGATCTATAAGAGGATATTTTTTCCATTATTGTATAACAGTGAATTCTTGTGACCTTTACTCAATCCTGTTTCAGAATTGGATGTCCCATCCAACCCCAATCTCTGTGCTTTACTTGCCTTCCCTATCCCCCAAAAAGAGTAACACAAAATGTTGTGCTGATGAATTTGTCTATGTAGACAAGACAAAAAAATCCTCAGTGTTCAGAAAAAAAAGGCCATACTCTGTGGCAGTAAGCCAGAGAATTTCTGATAGCTGGCATTCAACAAACAGTAGTGCTTTTGAGGAAACATGGCAAGCAACTGAGGATACAGAGTACAATTTGTTTGCATAGCTTTTATACTGTACAATAGGTCAACAGTGACAGATGCAGACATACCTGAACTTGCAGTGTCTTGCCAAAGCCAGAAAGACACGTCTAGAAGTGAGCTGGCAAGTCTGCCTGTGACTGCTGTACCAAGTGAACTTTCTCTGCTGGGCCTCAGCCAGGTGAGGGGTTCATGTATATCACATTTTATTAAGCACAGCATGTCCGGCACATTTGAAAGTCATCATGATCCCCATATGATGATAGAGAGAACAGCCAAGACTAGAATCTTCACAACATATTTATTATAAGTTATAGTCAACTGATAGACACTTTAATGCAAAGATGGCCTTCTGGGTTGAATTCATAGACAAAAACCATGCAAAATATTTTATCTTTTTTCTTACTGCACAAAAAGATATCTTTTATAATTTCCCTCAAGATTTGCTTGGCCTGTTCTTAAAAAGCCTCTTAACAGGAACTCCATAACCTCTCTTAGACAGAAAAATCCATCCAGTTTGCAAACCTTTTCTCTGTTACCTTCCTTCCCTGTGACCCAGTATATCCTTCTCAATCCTTCTCAAAACCTTCCTTTATGTGACAATTCAAGTCTCTTTAAAAGACTAAGAATACAACTTGCTTATACATAGTCATATTTTGGTTGAACATGGGTCTATCAGATATGGAAGAACCTCTGTGTTTTGATTGTCTCTGGTATTGTCTGATTGTCTCATATGATATTTTTTGTATGCAAGCAGGTGCTGATTCAATGCTCATGCTGTTTCCATCACATGACAAGAAGCTGTGACATCATGTGGAGAAGACTGCTACATTTTGTTCACATGATAGATGTTCATTTGTCTGTTCAACTATGTGGCAGCAGCACAGAATTTTTAACTACATCCAAAGAAGTGGCAGGTTTAGCTCAATCTTAGAAATGGCTCATCTGATTTGAAGCAGCAGCAACATCCAGTGAGAAGCTGCTAGTCCAGCTGGAGCTTGGTCTGTGCCTGTGATTGCAGTCAATATTTTTTCTGTGACTAAAAAATACATCAGTAATGGATAATATTTGGAGCAGAGGGTATGAATGAAAAAGAGAAGGGCTGTGGATCTGGCTGCTCTCTGCAGTCCTTTAAGTCTCAACCACAATTACTTTTGCCTCTTGGCCCTTCTCCATGCAAGATTTGTATTTTGGAAACAAAACTATCCAGAATATTCTGTCCTGAGACAGTATATTTTGTTTTCCACAGCAAACTTTCTTTAATCTACAATTTTTTGTAGCCATGTATCACACAAAATGAGATTTCTTCTATAAAAATGTGTGTGTGTGTATATATAATGATATCTTGTTTTTTAATTTATGGAGTGTTTCCTTCTTTTGCTTTTGTTAAGGATAATCAAGAGATCCTGTCTGACCTTCTCCACAGTAGGACCTATTATAAGCACTGGTTTTATAATGTCCTCTGTTACACTTATTCTTTCCATAATAATTAGCCCTCACTTCCTCTCCTCATGTGGAAGCTCCCATCAAAGGCTTACACACAGAACTGGATTTGGTTTTAGAAAAGAAAACTTCTGTTAAGCTAATTGAGAACCCCTTTGAGGAAAATGGAACAAACGTATCAAGATAAAGAGGGACAGCATAAAAAAATTAAAGTAAGCTTTCTTTTCTTTGTATACTGGAAATACCTCAGGCTAAGAGCTTATTGAACAGGGCACATATATTATTATCTCCTTCTCAAGGGACCTGCTACCAAAGGCTTTTTGTCCTCACTATTAGTTATGTTGGCAGGTGTTCCTTGCAGCTCAGAACTTGGCCATTTGGATATCATGATTTAAGTTGTATCAGAATCTCAATCTCCTGACAGGTGCAATTTGATGTCATTCTGTGCTACACAAAAATATATTTCTTAAGTGCAACACATTGGGCTGCTACTTTTTTCCTGGCATAGAGCAGAACTTTAGTGAATACCATCATTTGATCTCAGCACATGGCTTGGAGCTCAACTGATTGATTGTTAGTGTTCATCTTATTCTTGTGAACCTGTCTCTGCTATTATATGACTTTGGTTTAATCTCACTAATAAATCCACACTTTTAATTTTAGCAAGATCAACACTTATCTTACAAAGTCATATTTTGCATTCTCTGGAACCTGAGGGCTTGAATAAAAAGGAAGTTCTATCCTGCATATGGAAACTCATCAGAACACAGACATTGGGCTAGATGGTTTCACACAGAATTTTGGTAAACACTAACTTAAGGGGGTTTTCTTCACAATATATTTTCCATGAGAGTTTCAAATTGCATGTGTAATGATCTTTCTGCCAGGAGTCAAAAAGGACAAGGACCAACACCCTGTGCTCCTGCTAAAAAGTAGCTAAATGCCACCACCTGAGTTCCACAGGAGCTTGAGAAAATATATATGTCACCTGAACATGCTAAAGAACAGGACTTCTTCACCTGAGTTAATAAGGAGCTGAAGAGTTAAAAGTTTTGTGAAGTGGGGGAGGATGAGAAAAACATATTAAGGCAATTTGAAAAACCTAAGTAGTTGAAAGAAAAGAACTCTGGCACGTCTGGGCTTTCATTATCAGCCTGCCTCTTCCTACAGCTTGTCACTATCTTGGCAGAGTGCCCCTCTCCTTTCTGGGCTATTCACCACTCACTGTTTTTTGCCCAGCCTCAGAGAAAACCAACTGTTTCACAGTCATCTGCTGTTGTTCCTAAGTGATGTTCAATTTCCTGGGACTCTATTAGCAACATGATCTGAAAGCTTTGCTGAGTAAGGGGCACCAGAGTTCCTGTCCAAGGCTGCTGTTTTGGGCACCTCAGCCTCAACAGCTGTTGGGTTTGCCCCTTGCTCTTGTTTGTTGTTGTGAGCCATATGAAGGAATGCTTCCTGTCCTCTCTTGACTCTTCTGGCTACATTTCACAAGAAGTTCTGCAGCAAGTAAGGGGTTTTTTGTTTAGAATTCTTGCCTCAGAGACTTGGCAGACCTCTCATCCTAAAAATCCTGTATGTGGCTTCCTTGTCCATCCGTTTTAAACCAGGGATAAAAATGTTGTGTTTATCTCAGCTTTATGGCAAAATCTTCTTTTCCAGGATACCATAGCCCAAAGTGTTAGCTCATATGCATGCAGATGACATATGATGCTGAAGGGATCTCTCTGTGTGTGCCAATGAGTGCTGGCAGCACATCCCTTCCCTCAGAGGCATGACTCTCTATCTGAAGTTCTCAAAACCTATAGATTACTCCTCTCTCTGTTCCCCAACAGATGTCAGCAATTGGATCTTGCCTTCAGGCTTACACCTGGGGTTGAGACATTTCCAAATTACGTGAACAGGCCACAGATACTGGAAAAATATAAGTGTGCATTTTAACACAGCCATCCTCCGTGCCCATTAGTATATGTTGTACTTTCAACATGGAAGAAGAGTGCAGTGGAAGACAAAACCCACTTATGGTTTACCTTCTTTAGGACATAACTGTAGAGTATATTCCTGAAAGACAGTAAAGGTAATTTTTAAACCGTCACAGTATTTTTTGAAAACAGGTACCTCAGTGGCTTTTCAGTGGAAACCAGTATTTTAAAACCAGAAATTTTCTCAGAAATTAGGACACAACAAGTGTTTACTGGCTGGAAAATGAGATTTGCCAAATCAATTATGTCATAGATTTATCTATATGAGTAACTCACCTCCTGCAGTAGCCAGGAAAATACTTCCTCCAAGGGTAATGCACCAATCTGAGAAGCCATTAGCTCTTTGTGTTGGCTTTCTCTGGCATACCATCTCTCAAAGAGAAACATACACATTTCTTACACAACCTCATCAGATGGTAGTCTTTTTCCTGAGACAAAAGGCTGGATGTTTTATTTTCCTGGAAAAATAATTTTGTAGATACCTAACTTAAAAAATTCTAAAAACAGTTTTGAATGGATTTGGGAAAATAACCTGTCCAAAATCACAGTCTTCCTTTTCTCCAAATTTGTGCTGGTCTTGTGTCTACATGTCAAATGGAATAAATCTGTTCTTGTCTGAGCCTAACATGGCCAAAGTAGGGTTTAGGTACAGTGTTTACTGCATGCAGGGGCTTGAGAGAAGTGCAGGATGCAGGAACTAAGTAAACCCAAGGGAATAGCCTTCCTTACCCAGTAGTGATCAGAGTTTGAATCTTTGGAGGAGGTGGTGAAGATTGTTCTTGTTCAGTGGGAAAAAAAAAAAGGGGAATGACAGAGAAACTATATCAGAGGATGTGAGATGCTTGTTACTCTCTTGGGATGATGCACCACTCATGATTCAACTCTGAGTTAAGGGTTTGCTGTACCCTAAATCTATGTCAGCACTTATGAGATATAAAAATGATACTAGATCATATGTCCCTTGAAAAAAAGAAATCAAACCCAACAAACAGAAAACCCATAGTGAAAGTGGATAAAGTATTCCACTGAAAGATCTGTGTAGAAAGAGAGGGGATAAAAACTAAGAATGGACAAGGCTGGGAGAGACATTTTCCCTTTCCCAAGACTCCTTGTACTATTTTATTCTGTCTTTACTGGTCTATAGTCCTTGATCACAGCTTGCTAGATTTATATACTGTTGAGCATGATATTGAAAATGATAAATGTTTTTGTTGCTGATTGGATTATTCCTATTTTATAATAAAGTCTATTTTAACCATACAGCAGACTATTCAGAACTCTGCAGTTCATACTCTTTTCCAACAATTATAAATTCAGTATCTACCATAGAAGCTTACATTCCCTTCTTTGATATTTTGAGTGCATTATAACTGACCTATTGGAGGCTATTTCTCAACTTATTTCTCCAAAATTCTCACAAAATTTGTCTCCACACAGTATTGGGTTTTTTTGCTTTTTATTATTTCCAGGTTAGGAGTGATCATGCATGGTATCCAGGTAGGTATTTAAGACAAACAAAAATAAAAAACCCCATTTGAATACCGAATCAGAACTTCACATGTTCCAGCCTGTATCCATTGCCTCTCATCCCATTGCTGTGCCTCTCCAGCTGTAAGGCTCTGTCCCCCTTGTATCCTCCAGTCCTTCAGGTGTAGGCAGTAATAAGGTGTCCTTTCTATTTCCCATTTCCTGGCTGGACAAAAACAGGTCTCAGCCTGTCCTTGTCTGATGTGTGCTTTATTCTCCTTGGCTTGGGGTCTCCACTGGACTCATTTCAGTATGTGAATGGCTTTCTTGTATGTAGCCATGGCAAAGGAAACACTTTTTTCAAATAGGGTGGAATTTCTGCTTTCATCTAGATATGTGGGAGAAGTGACATAAGGGAGCAAGATCTCAGTGTTTATAGTCCTGGTAAAAGTCTTTCTGAGGGCACCAGATGACAGAGGTGGGCCCAAATTTCAAGATCTATATTTTAATTTGTCCTAAGGAATAGCATTGTGCGGTTTTTTTTCTCTCTTCTTTTTTTTTTTTTTTTTTCTTCTGATCCAGTCTATTTCCTTTGTCAGTGTTTAATGAGTTGATTCTACAAGTCAAAGATATAGGCCTCTAAAAGACCCAAGGAGCATTCACACAACAATCAGTTTCTGCCATAACCTCCTGGGAATGAAGTCTTATGTATGTTTGGAATTAATAGTTAATTATTTGTGGACTATATATGGATTATATATGGTAAAATATTCTACGCAGATCTTTCAAAGTATTTAATACTATAAAAAATATATCATATTAAAAAAAAAATAAACCAACAAGAAAATGAGCAAAACCACAGACAAAACAAAAGACAGCCTTTATTTAACAATGTGAGAAATAGAGTGAAACACACAAAATAACATATGACTCATTTCCCACGTTTTCAAAACACTGTATGGATTTATGGCTATTTAGGATCTTTGAGACCTCCTGAAGCATTTTTCATCCTTACACAATGCTAAGAGTATGTTATATTTCACAGAATCTCTTTCCCTGATGCTGTAATATTAGTCTCATTCTCAACCTAAACTTTCTAGCATGCTACCCTGCACTTCTGAAGTGTTTAAATTTGCCTTAGCAACATCACACTTACTTTGTTCCATCTTGTGAAATTTCTAATCCCTAAACTCTAGTCTTTCAAAGGGTATTTTGTATAGTGATTTTAAGAAAGTCAATCAGAACTTTCAATGTATGTAATATTCATCTGTGTGGACACAACCTAGGCACAGGAAAAATCCCTGACCATAAGCACTCTTAATTGTGTTTGTTTGCCTTTACTCAGAGCTCACAAAAATATTTTATAAATTTCACTTTATGAAAGAAAAATCAAAACCACACAGAGAATTTTTTCCTTCAATTGTTTTTCTGAAATAGGATATTCATTTTTGGTCAGATTAGAACCCATTTGCCCATGCCTTCTCCCTTGAGATGCAGGCACAGCTCTTCTCCCAGGAGAGGGTACTGAGCAGGATCATCTAAGCATGGCAGGAAGAAAAGGGACATGGAATAAAATTTACTGTATTTCAGAAGAAGAAGCCATGAAATTGGGTGCTTTATGTGATAAAAGTGTTGTGCATTAAGCTCTTTAAAGGGAAATATGCCTACATCCTGCATATGGAAAAGGCAAGTTTCTTGTAAACTGTTATGCAATTCTACTTGAACTCTGAGTTATCCTTGACTTTCCTCAGTATTACCTTCACCATCTTGTCAAGTTGATATAATTGACCATTACCCATCCTTGATATTCAGACAATGCTGAGAATCTAGAGGTTCTTCAAATTGAACATGTTACTGAGACCAAGGGTTGATCCATGTCAAAGTTTTAACTCCTTGTGCTTGAGCTAACTGTCTGTGGGGTAAGGAGAAAGAAATAGTGTCTTACAAAATAACACTACCATCCTACCTTTATTAGCAAGTTAAAACCTACCAGGACTACGATACTAGTGGAATTGTTGACAAAAGTAGAACATGCTGTATGCAGTGAGTTCTACTTATTACACTAATCAGAAATGTCTCATTGTCGCTTTGGGCTTTCTGATGTTTGCTGTTGTGTATGCCTGTTATCCCATTTTTGTTTCACTCTAGCTGTTTAAAGAATGTCTTTTTATGACACGCAAACACAGCATCCAGCAGAATGTCTCCTAGCTAGGAGACAAGACACCACTACAAAGCACTTAGTAAAGGCATCACTAACAATGACTACAGCTATCACAACAAAAGGAACAACAACAACTAGTTCTTGTTTTACAATAACACTGAACAATATCAATGGTCATGTTATTGTTATTGTTATCACTACTACCTGTCTGTACTTAGGGCAGTTTTTCTCAGACTTCCAGAAACAAGCAGGGACTCAGAGGCTCAGAGCTGTGCTTTGCTTGAATGCACTCTTCTTCCAGTAAAAACTGAGGCTGGGATGGACAATACAAAAGATCCATTACTGTTGGAAACTGTCAACACTTAGTTCCAGGTCAATAAAGATGCTGAAAGTCTAACCAAATACTTTTTAGGCCCCTACCTGAGATGTTTTGTCCATGATTGTTGACAGGTTGTTGTGGCTAAAATTAGCTTCATAAGGGAGAGAGTAAAAGTATAGCTAAAGCTATTAGATGCCTTACAAGTGACTAGAAACTCACCCACAAATCAGGAAACAGAACTGTTCCATAATAGGGAAAGAAGTCAAAAAGGAATCCGCTTTGCAGAAGGGAGCTATTTTGGGCCCTTCTGCAGAAAATGTTGTGATGAGGAAAGTCTGCATGATATGCTTAATTCCAGAAAAGATGGATATGCTTTCCTCTGCTTGAGATGTACAGCTAGAAACTCTGTCCTAGAGTTGGTCTTGTAACCCACTTTTATTTTTCTTCTAAAACGATGATTCTGCTTTTCTCTTCAGTACATATTCAGTTAATGGAACACTGTGGAGTGTGAGTAGACCAGGTTAAACTGTCTAAGCTACAAAACTAAGTTAAACTTGTGCCTGTACAAACGCACAAAGCTGTGGCCCCAATGGGAAGGCCTTTTGTTTTTCAAGAGAGGAATTTTTTATTAATCTCTATTGAAGTGCTTCTAATAGTGCAAAATATTTAATTTTTGATGGAAACAGCATGGCTGAGAACAACCTTATAGCCTGTATTATTGAAATCCTTTGGCAGCCTCCAGTTCAAACCAGCATTGAAACCTCCACTTAAAATTTTGTAGAAAACTGAACCCTACAAAGTCAAAACGAATTAAATCTGTCTTTTCTGCATTGCTGCACTGCATCATTAATTTCTTGTCACTGCTTTGGGAGGGTTGGGCCTTTGTCTGGAATTTCCAATGAGGTACTCTAAGAAATGTTCATTATACAAGTTTGTCTTACACACAGGAGTGGGATAGACCGTGAGATACTCAGCAGTGTTCCAGTCTATTTAGTGATGCACAGATATAATCATTGAAATGTAAGTATTGGGACCGAGACTCAGAGAGTTTTTTAAGGTCCTGAGTCTGAAGCAGCCACCACTTCTATTACTTTCAGTTAATTAAAAGCCAGCACATTAAATCTCTCTGGGGATCACCTTTTTTTTTTCTTTTAGCTATAGACCTTTACAGGTTTAGGCATTGGTCAGTAAGGTCTTATAATGCTACTGGCACCTGAATCTTAGAAGCTCTTGGGTGTTTGGAGCAAAAAGTTTAATTCAGTCTTGTCAATCTATCTCGTTCTGTCTATCTTGAATCTCATTTCATCCTGTCAGAGCTGAGGTTTCCTCAAGAATAGATTTACGTTTGTGCACAGTCTGTATTTGCTGGTAGTAGTTATTTTGTGTTTGAGGATATACAGCTATTGCTGAGAATTGTGCTGTTCATGTTGACTAAGATTCTTTAGGTAATATACTTTGAAAGATACGTTTGTTTTAGCAACTATTGTATTATCATTAGTATTTGTTAATACAGTTTTATTGATCAGACAAATATTGCTTCATTATTTGGTTAAATTAAAACTCCAGAAACTGAGAGATATAGACTTATGTAAGATATGTGTTTTAGAACTTCATGACATTTTTATTAAAAAATAAGCACTATACACTATAGTCCATGTACATTCTAAATTAATTAAGAAGTAGCTTGCAGACATATTTCATTAAGTATTTGTGGGTGAGTAATCATAATTAAATAGATATAGTACTAGTGGAGGTACACATTAATTGTTATGTGACACTAACATTTTCACCTGTATGCATTGGTAAAACTACAATTTACACCATATGTGGCTGACACGCCGACTGTAGAGTGGAAAACTAATAAAGACAAATCAACTATGCAGAGGAATCAGTTTCTCATCAAGCCTCCACCTTCCATGATAAGACGAATGCAACATATGTACCAAGGAATGAGAAACACTGTCCATACCTACAGAATAAGACATCATTCCCTGGAAGATAAGACTTCTAAACCACTTACTAGTGTTTATTAGGTACTAATTACTACAGATTAGTATCTGAACATGAACCTACATGTAACACAGTGGCAGAAAAAGCTGAAGTTTGAAGCAGGATTTGAGGAATGATTTTATCACTGTATGATGCATTACTGGGACCAACTTGACAAAACTCTGCATAGGGTTCCCTTGCAACTGTTGTGATTAACTGCTTAAAATATAGACATGGTTCTTTTGTATTCCTTCTGTTAAAAAAAGATTGGGAAATCTGAAAATGTCTACAAAAGAGTTGTTGCAATAATTCAACAGTTTAAGAAAAGGCCTTAACAAGGGACTGAAAGGAATCACTGTAGTTTATTTTTAAAAATATTGAAAGGTGACTTAATTATAGTTTATAATATCTTCCTGGCAAGAAAATATTGGCTCTTAATGGATTCTTTAATCTACTAGAGAAAGACAAAATTAATCCCTTTAATTCATATGGCAGTCACTTCACCCACCAGTGAAACAGATATGCTTCTGGATAAGAGTATGGAAGTTAGCAGTGTTCAAGAGCAATAAAGAATAATTAAGGGCAGAAATAAAGCAGGATGTTATGGGCAATTAAAACTACAGTAGCAGTCTTGAAGAGATGGATATAATTTTTCCAAATGGATTTTCCCAGAACACAAGGCCACAAATTCCTATTCTTTGTGAAGTATCACAGCTTCTTTAATGACCAAAGGGGGCAGAACTACTTTTTACACCACTCAAAGTATATCCTTGCAAGTGAGGAACGTTAAGTGTCACAATGAGAAAACAGAACAGAATCTTTCTCACTGGGTTTCTCTCAAGCTGTGCTCAGCTCCCAAGGCACCCATACCCCATTCATGCAACTGTGAAGCTACATCAGTAATCGCTTCTCATGGCTGTGACAGGTTTTGCACAGAGGAAACTATTCCCAGTGGTACATTGCTTCTCATTGTGTATGAACGCTATGTCATCATATGCTCTTGGGGTGTGAAAAAAATATGAGTAGCTGCTCATATCTGTCATTTGTTGGAACAAAGACTAAGCTGACAACTGATATAGTGGCTTGTGTTAATTTGACAATGTTCACTTGAGACTGAGATCAGAGCATTTATCTGTTATCTAAGCCAAATCCTGTCATACAGATGAACAGGTAGGGCATTCATTGTTTTTGTGTCACTTTGTCCCCTAAGCGTTTCAAGGACAAAAGAGCAGGAACTGTTTTATATCCAGTTTCTGCCTCAAGCAATGTTTGGAGTTTGGCTCAAATTGCCTGGGAAGCAGAGACTCTTCCTTTCTAATAAAAAAACCAAAATGTGATGAAGTTTAGAAAATGACAAAAAAACTTTGTGTCTACACACAGTGATTGCAATCATCAAATTAAACCACAGTTCTGGGGAGAAGAGCATGTGGAGCAAATAGCTGTACAGGCAAAGTCAAGAAAGACAGCAAGCACAGAAGCAAAGTTTTATAAGAGAATAAAAAGGTGGATGTGGATATTGTCAAAGTAGACCATCACATCTATCTCAGAATGATGGAAGTGAGACTCCCTTATTCTGAGCTTCCAGTTCTAGGAAAAAAATGGTACTACAACTTATTAAAGCTTCTACTTATTCCCTACAGAGAAAAACAATTGAAGAAAATAAAAAAAGAAATCTTCATCCAGCAATCCCATAGCCACTGTGTACAAGATGGCCTTATGCTAAGACTCCTCTAAATCACACAAACACAATATTTCCATTTTTACTCTCAGTAAAGCAAACCTTTGGTATCTCCAACACTGTCTTTTCAAAGTCCTAGTATGAAATTAATGAAATAAAACCCCAAATACGTTCTGAACATGCCATTTGCCATGTAGTGTTTTGAATGCTGAAAGTTCTCTCATCATTTTTCAGGCTTTGTTGTTGGGGTTTTTTTCCCCTGAAGTTCTGATGACTGGAATTTGTTTGAAAATGCACTTAAAGAAAATCTGAGGGTCTGCAGACAGTAAGGTTCCTGGGAATGGGGTTTTTGAGAATTCACAGCAGTTATGAAACTCAGAAAGAAAAAATCACAAGGCTTGCCAGCACAGAATTAATACAGTGAGAAAATAATCTTCCTGCTTTTGTCTCAGATACCTTGGATACCTACAAGCTTTTGCTTGTAGGCTCTGCATTTACAATCAGAAATTTTATTGACACATTTGAACTAACAGATTCCAGATTTGTACATCTGAAGGTTGATGCAAGGATTTTCTCAACAAAGCAGTCTTGACTTGGGGACTCACTTTGGACAAGAAATAAGCATTAAAGTTGTATGAGAAAAGCATATCAGTAAAACTTGAGAATCAGTGGAAAAATCTTAGGTGATATAGAGAAAAGTCTTTCCTGATCTCTCTGGTTTTGCTCAGGTTTTTTCTCTACTCTGAATTCTTTCTGGTGTTGGACAAAACTTTTTGACTTCTTATTTAATATATTTGGCTTATTGCTTGCTTGTTCTTAGCATCCCTAGATTGCAGCAGTGTCCCACAATATTACCAACTTCAGTTACGCTTATTTGCTTTATTTTCTGCTCCTTATCAAGAGCTAGTCAAATAAACAAGCAGTTGTTTCCAAGTAATTACAACAAATAGTTATAAAGTTTCACATAATAAAATGCGTATATACAAGGATTCATCGGCAGAAGTAAATTTTCTTTGTTTACCTTGATGTGAAGAAAATATGCATTCAAGTTCTGTAAACACACTTACTTACAATTGAGAGGCTCTAAAACACCAGAAACATTTCTAGGTAACCCAAAAATGTGTATTGTATTGTGTATTGTACCTGTGCTACACCAATTCTGCTCAAGATTGTTACTGCTCCTTTAAGACCCAGGGGTCAGGAAGCTGTTTGGCCCAGGGTGCCTTTATGACAGAGAGGGCAGCACTCATATAAGGTCCCCGCCTCTTTATCTTTCCATTCTTGCAGGGATCTTGAGAGTTGCTTCTCCAAGCCAACACAGAAACTTTCTTTTTTGGTTCTCCAAGCTCCTTGTTTGGCACAGGTCTCCAAGAAACTTCATTTCCCGGGCCTAAACTGTCCCTGGGCAAATTCCACAAATACCTGTCTGCAGCCACCAAGCCAGGACCAGCGGTAGGGGCTCCCCTTTTCGGGGCCCAGCAGGATTGCTTCTTTTCCCCTGCAATGTGGTGCCAACTCAGAACTACAGTGCTGAGGGCCCAGCCTGCCAAAAATGCAGAGAAATTTACGCTGCTCTTTCCTGCCACTGCCAAGGTCCAGCTGTCATGGCCCATGGGATTGCCGCTGCCGGGGAGTGACCCTGACACGTGGTGTGGAGCAAACGACTCGGGGGGGTGTTTGAGTGCTCTTGGAATCAAGGTTTCATTTTTGTTTTGTCCTTGCTGCTTTTTTGTTGTTTGGGGGAAGAGGGAGATTTTGTCACTGCTGAGGTTCAGTTGCTCTCTTGATATTTTTCCCCCTGCTCTCTCTCTCTGTTCCTCTCTGTCCACCACACAGTCAGGCGAAGAGGGCTTCTCTGCCATCTTGTCTTTGTGCCTTGAACTGCAGTTCTCGACCGAGCCTGCAATCTTGAGGGAGGGGATTCTCTGCAATCTTGTGCTTTGTTCCCAGGGAGTCCATGGGTTTCAGCACTGTTGTGTGGTGCTTATTACTGTTATATTGATTGTTTCTGATTCATTTTTTAGTGAACTGTGTTTTTTCCACTTATATCTTCTCATATATGTCTCTGCCTATTGGTGAAAGGGGAGCGGTTAAAACTAAACGAGACATAACTCATTTTGGAATGTCTGTCCTGTATATTGTCTTAAACCAATACAGTTTCTGTGGCAGAAGTCTTGGTTTAAGTGAGTTTTCTCCTCTTCCACTGCCTATATCACAGTTTGGTGCAATCTTTGGTTGTACAATTTCAGTAGTTTGTGTCAGGGTCTTATAAACCTCTGAAAGAAAATTGCTAAATGGAAGCTGCGAAGATAGCACTGCACAGCCATATCAGAGTGTCGTTGGATATTTCTTGTTGGAGGTAGCAGGTATTTAAAGCATGTTATTGCTCCTTTACCATGCATCTTCTTTATGATCCTTGCATTTCAGTAATATAAATAAATTTATGTGTTCCTCGAAGAGAGAGGCTGCTGGAACACTCCAGGCACTCATATTGTTGAGAGCAAACAAGTGCCAAGAAAGGGTTAATTCTCCTCTCACTATGTTTGTCAGCTCACGGAGGAGTCTCTCTGAGGAGTCAACAGGACTCTGCTTCATTATCTTGCGAGGACCAGATTGGTTTCTGACCACATCTAACTATTCCTAGGAAAAGAAATCTCTAATTACAAGGATCAGAAAGGGATTATGCCGAGAGTTGGCCTGTGCCTCAAAAATTAAATGAAGAAAAAAAAAAGCTTTCCTTACCCATTTCAAATATTTTTTATTAGCTCTAACTCATTTTAGATTATTTTAAACTAATTTAGATTAGTTTTATTATCTCTCTACTTTGAAATCTTTGCTTACCATCGGATCTAGTCGTATACAGGATATAGGGTGGTGGAAGACAAACTCTGAGATAACCCAAATTGTCTTCTGTACTTAAAATCTCATATTTTTGAAGTGTGATGTCATTTTGAACCAGTCCAGGGGGAATGGAGCAGGTAGCAAAGAAGAAAATATCAGATAAGAAGCTGATGCTGGTGGGAAAGGAAGCTGGGTGACACAAGGAGACACTGGGACATGATGAGGACACCAAGAGTGGTAAGCAGTAAACCTGGATTGATGTGAAGTGTCCCAGCAGAGTGTGGAACTGGGCAGGCCAGGATCAAGGAACTAGAGACAGTGAAAGGGAGCCAACAGTAACTGAAGAGGCAAGTTTAAAAGTCTCTCTGAGTGCTAACACACAGTGATAGGACAGTCTGAAGCATCACACTCCCTAAGTTTCAGTAAAACACATTTCAGGTTGATTGTTGTTTAGGATGTGGTCTTTTGTAGACCACGTAATAGAAATGTGATATTTTATAAATTTGTGGCTGAAATCAATGAAGGAATCATTGAACCAGAACACAATATAGGTACTATAGAAGAGAGGTAGCAATATACTTCTGTAATATAAATGCTTATATTCACCTATAGGTGGGTAAGGTGAATGTGTCATATTGTGGAACCATAGCTGCTCTCACCACCATACCAATGCAACAAATTCCCTGGGGGAGCCATTTCAGTCCAGAAATTCTCCTGAATAGCTTCCTGCATAATCAAAGAGAGCTGTTAGCCATTTTTCCTTGTGACTTTTCTGATACAAGCTCTCTGCATGATCTATGAAAATTCCCCTGCAGTACTTCCCATTATACATTTTATACCCTGCAGAATACGCCTAGATTGGCTTGAATAAATAAATTCATATGTTCATAGATCACCACCCTTTGCAAAAGTCTGTCTCTTTCTTTGTCAATATATTTTGAAATCATCATCAAGGTAAGCAAGTAAAAGTTGGTAGTTACAACATACAAAGTAGACAATAGAGTTACAAATAATTATTAAATATCAATGTGAAAATTAAAGAATAAATCTATTTAATTTGTGCTCAGATTAAACAGAAAAGTCTCCTGGGGTTTTTTTTTTCAGTCACTTGTGCCATCCCTAACACCTGTCTGTGAGGTGTTACTCTTCAGGTGATGCTTATCACAGAGTATTACAGTGACAAACAACTGAATTTAAAAAAAAAAAAAAAAAAAAAAAAAAAAAAAAAAAAAAAAAAAAAAAAAAAAAAAAAAAAAAAAAAAAAAAAAAAAAAAAANCAGTCTGTGGTTTTTTTGGTGTGTTTTTAAAAAATAGCTCAGGAAATGACACACATGCAAACCCTTAAATTGTGGTGTACAGCATAAGCACTCTGAATTCAGTAACTGCTGTAATGAAGATTGAATAAGAAAGAAATTTCTCCAAACTGTTCAGTGCTGGGAAGGAAGAGATGTGTCTTATTTCTTTGTCAGATTTACTGAATGGTAAGTAAGTCACTACAGCCACAGATATAAAGGAACATCAGTAAGTATTTTATTTCATCTTCCTTAAATTTAGTTGTTTTAAGTGTATATAGTCAACAGAAAGAGACAGGCATTTCTAGAGGGTGATTCTTCAAATCCCTCTAAAGACTTTAAATTGCAGAAATCACCTCTTGTCATTCCTAAGCACAGCATGAAGTTCCTGTCATTCCTAACGACAACAAACTTAATTTAGAACCAAACACCTAACTTTTAGACCTCTTTCCTTGGCCCTCCCAAAGACTGAAATTCATCTTACCTGGGCTACAAACAGGGCAGATTTTCTCTGCCAATGTGGAGAAGTATCTACAGGAGGCAGTTTATCCTGTTCTAAAGGTCTTTTGTAACAGGTGGAGGCAATGGCTCTCTTGAGCTGCCTGTCACTCCATTAGCTGGAGAAAGAAGCAGCTTTAACAGTTGGCTCAGGTTAGATGGCTTAAATAGCAAAGTTGAAATTAATTTCAATCCATGTTTTCTTTTTCAGCTTTGGATTTGGATTCTGATTCTGAACTTTTGCACCTTCAATCAGCAGGAGGCAAAGCACGGTCTGAGCAGGAAAAAGACCACACCACACTCTGAACCCTGTAAAATGAGCAAAGAAATAACACCAAGTGGATCTGCTAAAATTGTGGCTAATCATTAGGAACAATTCCAACGTGCTTCAGTTCAGCACTTATAAATTGGGATAATGCCAACTTTCAATACTGAGAAATTTTGTGAAAATTAAGAAACTGATGTCTGAACAGTTTATTAATGTGTGTCACAGAATAGCTCCTGAACAAAATAGCAGCCATTGTTAAAGCAAGAATTTAATATTATGTAGTAAACAAGCCTTTAGAGAAATGCAAAATATGAAACAGTTATTCACTGAGAGCATCAAGCACACCAGATGCTATAGTTCTCCTTTGGGCTCAAAACTAAGTAATGCAACTCTTTTAAGAGTTTACATTAAGGAAAATCTTCAGTTGCAGATCTACCTAACTCTGAATTTCTTTTCTTCTTCTTTCTTTATTTAGTAATCTGAATAAAGCTTAAATAATACTTTGGTCTGTATCATATTACATTTTTGCACATAGATATGGAAGAAAGGATGAGGGAGGTGATATTACCCTTTTGTTCAGCCCTGCTGAGGCCACATCTGGAGTGCTGTGTCCCCAGTACAGGACAGACATGGAACTCCTGAAGCGGGTCCAGTGAAAGGAAACAAGATTTGATTTAGGGACGGGAGCACCTTTCTTATGGGGAAAGGCTGAGGGAGCTGGGCCTGTTCAGCCTCGAGAAGAGACAACTGAGAGGGGAACTCATCAATGTCTGTAAGTGTCTGAAGGGAGGATGCCAAGAGGATGGAGACAGGCTCTTCTTGGTGGTGCCAAGCAATAGGACAAGAGGCTGCGGGCAGAAATCAGAAGACAGAAAATTTCACCTGAACACGAGGAAGAACTTTATTGTGAGCATGACTGAGAAATGGAATAGGTTGCCCAGAGTTACCCTCACTGGAGATACCCAAAAAGTATTTGGACACAATCCTGAGTAACATGGTCTAGGGAAGCCTGCTTGAGTAAGGTGGCTGAAATAGATGACCCCCAGTGATACCTTCCAACCTAAAACATTCTGTAGTTCTGTGAAAGAGCACGTTTATGTGTATTCCTGAATATATTTTTACATAAATATACATATTAATATTTTATATGTGTATGTATGTAAATGTGTATACATTTGCATTTGAAATTGTGCTGAGGTTTGGAAGGTTAGCTTAAATCAGTGGAAAATGATTTAGTGTATAGCTAGAAGGTGATAAGGTAAAAGTGAGTGATAAATAATGTCTGGCATGAGCTATAACTTCCTAGCAGCTAGAATATCTAAATTAAAATACAGATTAAAATGTCATTATTCAATCGATAAAAAAATTTGCAAACACCCATGATTCAAAGCATAGAAATCTTCATGTTTCCAAGCATAAAACTAACTGCCATATTAGTAGTTGATAAGAGTGTTTCAGAGAAGAAACTACAATTCAAGGCCATTTTAGACCTGTAGTACATGTAGAATTTGAAATTTCTGTTGTTAATTGTTCATGCTGTTTATATCCATATAGATATTTATATTGTTCTCTCTGTTGTGGTGCCTAAGTATGTCCTAAATAAATAACACAGTAAATCCATTCAGTAGAGAGTCCTGGCAAAAAAAAGAATCACTGTCACAGAAGAAACTTTGATGTGTAATACTCATCTAAATGGCTGCATTACCTTCAAAAGACAATCCTTTGAGAAAGCAATTGCAGAGGAGATGGACATATTCCTCTAACTTCCCAACAACTTGTTGTCAAATGTCTAGGTAAAGCCAACCTGTGTTTCTCTGATGAAAAAACCTGTTTTTTCTTCTACATTTGTATGAAAGTTTGATATAGGCAAAACAACTGCCTGCATTGGAAAAGAGCAACAGATAAGTGCACCGTGTATACACTGGCCAGGTATAAACCAATACTTGGATTAGCCCTCCCAGATTCACTATTCATCATGAAGATCTTGAAAGAGACAACATTTGAATTAAAGCCCATCAATTCTATTGCAGTTGGCTGCTCTTCTCTAAATTAGGAAGAAAGGTGATATTTTGAGATTCCACCAACCAATTTGACTTACTCTCCAGTCAATTATATTTAAATGACAAAAAAGTAAGAAACCAAGAAAATAATGGTTGATCTCAGAACATGAACTCATGGAAACTATTATCACCTTACAGTAGTCAGGAGTGTGTCATTAACTTCTGAAGAGCCTGCCCATGCAGTTTATGTTGTAAACCAGCTGATGAATAAGCAGTGCAGCTAATTGCCATGGTTTAAGCCCAGCCAGCAACTCAGCTGCACACACCTGTTCACTCACTCCCCCAGCAATGTCACAGGAGAGAGAATTGGAAGGATAAAAATGAGAAAACTCAGGGACTGAGATAAAGACGCTTTAATAGGTAAAGCAAAAGTTACACACAGAAGAAAAGCAAAATAAGGAATTAATTTACCGCTTCCCAAGGGCAGGCGGGTGTTCAGCCATCTATGGGAGAGCAGGACCCTGTCACATGCAGTGGTGATTCAGGAGGACAAATGCTACCATTCAAAATGTTCTCCCTTTCTTACCTTTTCCCCTGTCTTTATATATTGAGCGTGATGTCGTATGTTATGGAATTTCCCTTTATTAGTTACATACAATCCTTACTTAGCAGTTTGGGTCAGCTGTCCTGGCTGTGTCCCCTCCCAGTTTTTGTCTGCCTAAAGCTCCCTCGTTGGCAGGGGTTGAACAAGAAGCAGACAGGCCTTGGCTCTGTGTAAACACTGCTTAGTAATAACATCTGTGTGTTATCAGCACCATTTTCAGTGCAAATCTAAAACATAGTCCCATAGCAGCTACTTTGAAGATATTAACACTATCACAACAAAAGGAAAAGTTTTCCCCTTTATGGTTTCAGTGCTCTAGTTTCTTGTGCAGCCTCTCCTTTAAAACATGAGAAACTCAATTGGAGGAAAAATAAAAATTATACTGGTGCAAATATAATGGAACACAGTGAATGAACCATGAAGTCCCAATAGTTTGACCCCAGTCTAATTGAAATCAGTTAAAAATAGTCCCAGTGACTTCATTGCTGCAGAATCAGCCCCTAATCTCTGAGAAGCCAAAGATTTTACTATCCCTGAATGCTGAATGCCTCATTTGGGGTCTAAAGAAATATGTGATTAAAATCTAATTTTGTCGCAAGATGTACTCAGACTGAAGCTGAGCAAATAATTGATCATGAATAATTTATATGAGGAAGTTTGTCTCTTTTCTTTGTCCCTGAACATCCATGAATAGATCATCATTTCTTCAAATTCACTTTTGCAGATTTTCTTGATTTTGAATAAACTGTGTGCAGTTTTCTTCACATATTGATTACTTGATCTTCACTCTTTCAGCTGTGTTAATTATTTATGATTAGTCAGAAATATCATGATGCATCCCTCTAATAGCATTTCTGGCACAAATACTTCTTTAAAACTAAATTACATTTTTAAAAAAATAAACCACCAAAAGCTTGCACATGAGCTTAGTAAATCTCTTTCCATTTCTTACTTCAAAATGCAAATATAAAGGGGCACAAACATGAGCAAAGCAAAGTTGTTTTCTTTGTTTAACTGGCTGATTAGTCAGAGGCTTTCCCTGTCTGACTTTCAAATCGATCTTTGTTCTAGAGATTGTCTTGCAATAGAGGATTGTATGGAACTAAGTTGCTTGTCCCTGTGTATGTCATATGGCTGCAATCTTGCAATATTAAATGTTCTGTTTTCTCTCTCTATACCTTTTTGACTGCTGCTGTCACCACTTCAATTTATACAGATGTTGGTGTTCACTTTTGAACTTACAGATATCAACTATCTATTCACTATATCTATTTTCCTGTAGTTAATAATGTTGAATTTGTGTTTGAGACATATTTATTATTTACTTATTCTCTTTTCATTTTCCCTGTAATTTTCACCCATGCATTTTATGCAAATGTAAAGTATTATAAATCAGTAAAATTCAAAATGAGAAGTCAAAAATTGTGGGTGTAATTGTTCAAAAATTAAATTACCTTGTTAAAAGAAAAGGTGCAACATTTTTTCCTTAACATTGTGGAAACAACATAGGAGAAACTCTTAAGAAAATGTTTCTACAATGTTATAATTTGCACTGTCAAAAAATACATAAAAGTCATCCAAAACTGAGAATGAGCCTATATGTATTT
>VWYP01016412.1:0-36295 GCA_013400435.1 Pycnonotus jocosus
TTTTTTCTGGATTTCAATACATAAAATATTCTATATTGTGTAGCTGTCATACTTCATAGGTGTTAGACAGTGTGTAAAAATTCATTGTATTTTTTAAAAAGGCTGGTTTGGTGATTGTTTTCCTGCTGCACCTCACCAGCACAGCATTATTCAATTGCTCAGATGTCAGGACTCCTCCAGTTTTCTAATGACATTTTTTATTTTATTTGAACAGCAAACATCACCAAACCTTAGCCACAACAACTTCCTTACCAAAATGTCAGTTGTATGTTGAACACTTCCCACCTGGCACACAAGGGATGTTGATCCCAGTGCCAGAGAGCATCCCAGTACTCTGCACCTCACTTAGCACACTGTTTTCAGACACTCTTGGGAAAACAAGAAGTCTATTTTGCTAGGTTACTAGAATACTATTTTGCAAGAAGATAGTTTGGATGTTCAGAGGATTCAGCCATGCAAGAACATTTGCCAGTGACTTGTGACCCCACAGCACTGGTGGCAGGAAAGAAAGGTCAACAGCAAAGTCTTCACTGGAAAAGCCTCTCTGCAAGAGGTACTGACCAGCTGGAATGTTTCTCTTAAAGTTATTAGCACATAATAACCCTTATCTGGCTACATTTTTCTTTTAATGAATGATTTCTAGGTAACATCAAGCTCTCTTCCTAATTCATAGAGGGTATCATTATTTGATGCCATCAATGTGCAGTGAGGTGCATCCTGAAAGAAGTGGGAGCTTGCCCTGCCTGTAAAGATTTTTTCTCTTCCACATCAGGTTGAAAAGCATAAAGCTGGGGAAGACAGCTCAGAAAACCACATTCATTTTTTTTGTGCATATAGGGGGCTTTCTACATGTCAGACTTTCATTAGTTGAGTAAAAATTTCTAAGGATAAAACCCTTCACAAAAAAAATCACTATTAAAATGGACTGAAAACTGTATGCAAATAAGAAATTAACTACTACTTGGTCTTCAAATCATTGTGTTTTTGAAGTTATTGCTAAGTTCATTGGGTCACCCTAAACCATTTGCCATTCACATTATAGTATACATTTTGTGTTTCAAGTAGATAGAACACCCTATAGTTATCATGTTGATTCTATATATATATAGCCAAAGGGAATATTTTTTCCCCAAACAAAGCTGGTTTTGACATTAGATTGTTCCTTTTAGCAGTATATTTAGCTGAAATGACATGATTTGGCACTGTCAATGCTTTCGACTCATGATGTAGGATGAAGCATTTTGAAAATAAACTCCTCTCTCTAATATATTTAGGAAAAATCAAACACTATCTGAACCTCATTTTAAAACAGCACTAACCCATACAGAAATTAGTCACTGTTAAACTGTGTGTGCTGGTAACTAACTGCTGAACTTCATGTAGTACATGAAGGACAAATAGAGTAGATTTGGAAGACTTCTTATTTGCATGGCTTCTTGTAATTCACACAGACATGTGAATTGCTTATTTCTTTTGGCATGGGCTGCTAAAGTCACAATTCCTGGTACAGCTGTGCACATACTAGTGTCAGCATAAAAATGGGGGCAAGAATTAATACATCTTGGTGAAACAGAAGATGAGTTCTCCTTTGCCATTTTATTCATGCAAGAAGTGAAGTTGTCTAGGTTTCTATCTGGTCAATGTGAAAAATAATTTACAGGAAAATAAAGCAGCAGTCATAAAGCAAACTGTGTACTTTCCCATCACATCTTTTTTGATTACCATTTTTCTAGACCTTTCTATCAGTCTGCTTTATATGATCTCTTTCAAAGGCCCATAGAAGCAGTTTGCTACCATTCAAAGTGCTGAAATTAAGATAAAATGTTTTGAAAATACAAAACCAGGAGTAAGTATTGAGCAAATTTAGACACAAAAAGGTGAAAATATTTTTAAAGATAGTATTTTCTGCACTGAATCAGGAAACATTTTGCAATCTTTTCAAATCACTGCCTCTGACAGCTCATCTGCCTTTAGGAAAAAGAGCTCTATGCTCTAGGAAAAAACAGACACATCATTTCATAGCATAATAAATATTTATGACTATTATAACAGAAAATTTTGACATTTTGAGCACTTGAAAATATTTAATCTCTGAGCAATACAAATTACTACCTCTGATCATTTAATATTGTTTTTCTTAGAAATGTTACTGTACCTTGCCTAGCTTGGCAGGGAGTGTGAAGAGGAGCTCAGTCTGCTCATCCAAAATGCTGGACTCATGTCCAAGCAGAGCAATATAATTGTGACCTCACTTTAATCTTCCCTCAGATGCCTAGAAAAAAGTGAGTGTGGTGCTTCAGCCGAAGGCTCCAAAAGAACACCTTTTTGTTCTTGTCCAGGCATTCATGTGTTCTTGTCTAAGTTTTTGAAAATGCAAAGTGTTGTGTAGATAAATTTGCCCATCTGTATCACATGGCCTTTACTTTGAGTATTGTTCTCCCTGGAACTGAAAGCTGAGTAAAAGTGCTCTATTCTGCTGTGTAAAACTAGTTTATCTCTGCTTAAGCACCAGATTTCTGGAGAAACAAAATGTCTATACAGCAAACACTTCAGCATAAATGACAAAAATTACTGATATATTACTCATGGGTAAATATTTGCACAATATTCCAATATACCATGCATATGTACTTCCAAATATCTGGCCCTGAAACTATCCATATTTCAAGGAAACTTCTCCCAAATGTTCTAATGTAATTTCCAGGCAATATAAATGCTCGTTATATTGGGCAGCTTTCCCAATCCCGGAGAAGAAAGAAGTGTTTCTACAGAAAGCCTTCATAACTCCTAAATGCTGATTCCTTTTGCTTCTGGAGTAAGAATCCCCCTTTCTGCTCATCATGGTCTTTCTTTTGTCCACTACAGTTGTTGAAGGGGAAGTAGTTCAAAGAGGAGATTTGTATTTCAGAAGTGACAGCACTTACTTTTAGCATACACACTGAATTAGATATGTTTATCTTTCCATGATTGCAGAAGTTCCTGCCTCCTTTAAGATAAACATAGGATCTGTACTGCTTTGTCCTTTCTTAGGACAGCTGTGTAAAAATACCTCAAATGAGAAGGGAAGATGGAAGGGAGAAGAGAAAGATGAATAGGAGTGAAGGATTTGGATCAAAAATTTATGGCTGAGTTCCTATGTTTTAAATACCAGTTGCAGCTATGCAACTTTTATTTGTCAAAGACTTTGTGAAATAGGAAAACTTCTTTAGCCTTACCAGAACAGAGCAATTTTATAGAATTAGTGGATGTTAACATGACATCATGAATAATTTTCTTATTTTCTCTTATGTCTTTTTGGCTGCTGGGTTCAACAAAGATATTTGGGGTAACACAGTAAAGTCTACCTTGCAGTAAAAACTGTAAAGCATCCAAAGACCCACATAAATAGAATTTACTCATATTGTCATTGTTTGAACCGAAGTAGTTTCTAATGGCTGTTGTATTTTTAGTGTTGTGTTCTTTACTGCAAAAATATTCTCTGCGTGATTAATATTCTGTATAAGGACCACAGATGGCTATATGAATAAAGATAAAATGAATACAGAAAGAAAAGGAGATACAAGGTCACAAATGTTATCAAATATAGATTCTGACAGTAAAATAAAGTTTTACTTTTTTGTTAGTATTTCTTCCTTTGTCTTATCAGAGTAAGCAAACAGTTTTTCTGATTTGGTAATTGGACTTTCTTCAGTAAAGAAACTGGTGGGAGAAAGAAATCTAAAATCTGCTGTGGAATCAAAAGAAATGAGAAAAGGAACTGAGGCTTAATGAAGAGAGTCTTGTAAAGGAAGCCGAATTGTTATATTAACCATTCAATTAATGCAAAAGTTTACATTACATTTCATCAGCAAAGCAGAAAATACAGATTAAAAGATAAAATTACATTTTTTAAAAAAATTATCTTTAATTAGGCTTGCCTCTAATGTTTTCCTTTTTGTCCTAGATGTATGTGAGAATTTAAAAAATAGGCTAGAAAACTTTAATCAACAGGTAGTATCAGAGGTGCTGCTTACTGCCCAACATTTCAGACGTAAGTCTATCTTTTCTGTGTTCATGCTCCAGAAAAGCCTAACCAGGTCTAGTAGATAACTATCAATATTAATCCAAACATGTTTTTCTAAGCTTCATTTTTAGGATCCTTGGTTTTATTTAAATTTTTTGAAGAGATTTTCTCTTTGTGGGAAATTACCATTGTTCCTGTGCAATAGCCTCATTAACAATGAAAACAAGAGATGGTGGAGTTTTGAGAATAGTTTCACATGCCTATTTTTATTAGGCTTTAGGATAGTTTTTAAAGTTATATTAATATGGCAGAATGAACTCCTTTTGACTTGGTATGTGCTTACTCTAAAGACTTCCAACTTCCAAAGTGTTGTCCTCCATTAAGGCCCTTGCATTTCCACTTCTGCACTGAAAGCAGCATTGCTTTATAGCCTAGAGGTAGCCTATACAGTTGATCAATAAAAATCTAAAGCAGTACAATAGACATGATAGAATATTTATGGTCTGCTTTTACTGCTCCTCACCATCATTCAGAATCCCAGCTGGCATTTTCCAAACCTGAGGTGATATCCAAAGAGAACAGATTGACCAATGGACTCTGCCCTGCGGTGTTTTGGGCCAGGTCACTTTTCAAAGTGTGCTCTTTCTGCCCCATGTACCATCTGAGCAGGTGTTCCACTGAAGCCTGAACGATGGCCAGCTAACTCAGAAACAGCTAGGGAGTAGAGGCGAAGGGCATCAAGGGACTGAAGGCAGAAATATGGATAGAAGCAAATGAAAAACAGAAAGGAAAAGGTTAAATTAAAATAGATGAGGGTGAATAAGTATAAGCAAAGCTTAGGAAGAGACAAGGTGCAAAATATTGCAAATAAAAAAGAAAGACACAGAAAGTGAGAAAACATAGCAAAGAATAAATAAATACAAAAAAAAAAAAGATGAAGAAAAAAAGGCATAAAAAGGATAAAAAATATGGGAAAATGAGAATAGGACTTTTAACTTTATATAAAGGTAGAAAAAAGATGACAAAATCATCTATTTATTATTTTCTGTAATGGAGAGAGAGTCTTTGAGACTGAAGTGTATCCATTAGTTTTGTGGATATGCATTATAGCTGTGATTTTACTAAAATTAATCCATATAATCCAAATCTAAAATAATACAAGATTCAGACATATATCACTTAATTAATTCAAGATAAAATCACAGTCTTTATATAGAATATTACCTCTGTCTTTATGTGTATAAGAAAGACTGTACATTGAAATAACTGCAAAGATAAAGCTATTGAGGCAACTGGAGCAAAAGGCTGAACATGAATAAAATAATAACAAATGTGAACAAGAAATTAAGAACTATTTAAATAAGACATATTGCAGTCATATTTATCCAAGCAGCTCGAGACATTTAAATCTAAATTGGCAGAATTCTTTTGAAATGAATGTACACTCTTTACACACTCAATAAACAGAAAGTAAGTAAACACAGCATCCTTGAATAATTTACAGAAAAAAGATTGGAGTTATTAATCAACATTTAAGTTTAGAGAAAAGAGAAATTAAGCTAACTTTACTTATTTTAAGACACAAGAATTTGTCTAAATTATAGTTAGTTTCAAATTACCTTTGAAACATTTATAAATTGTATTACAAAACTCTGGGTGCATATAACTATGTGGCTGGATCTTAGGTTTAGTGGAACAATACAGTTCTGATTGGAAGGAAATACATTTCCTCTTCTAAAACTTTTTAATGTCATTTCTGGTCCAAAATATAAAATAGTATTCAACAAGCTTTCACCAAATGAAGAAAACACAGGAAAGTACAGGACTCTGCCAGGAATTCACAGTGTCTGGATCTCACCTCTTATGTAACAAGAGAATACTTACCTTAGGAAAGCTAATTTTCCCTTGTAAAATTGGACTATATTTTTGAAAGCCAAAAATGTAAAATAAGTGAGACAGTTCCCACTAACAGAAAGAAATATAGGAAATCACATTGCCAGGATCGGTCAGACATGGAGGCAACAGGATTTTTTCCCCACCTCATTTTTATAGCTAGGAACTTAACTAAAATAGTACCATTATTCAGTGATCCTAAGGAGCAGGGTTTTTTCAATGTATTCTGCTAGGAATGACAACCTCTGTGATAGAGTTGCACAGGAGGGACACCAGGTGACTTGCCTTAGGTATGCTACCCCTAGAAAACTAGATTTGTTGAGTTCTCTTTGACTAGAGGGCTCATTTTGTTGTTGTTAAATAGCCTTCTGTAGCTTTCTCCACTTCACAGCACAGTTTGTACATTTCTTGGGTTTTTCCTTGTAAGTCCATAAGACAGAGAGTTTCAATAGATAGGCTAGTGATTTAAGACATGCTTTGTGAAAAAACACAAACCCCTTAGAGTGAAATGGATAGGGTTTCATTGAAAGACTTGTAAGCATGGTGTTGGATATTACATTACCATTATATATGGGGACTCCTAAATATTAATAAAAATCATCATTGCATGCTCTTTAATTATGTTCACCATAAAAATAAAGCCTGATTGATTTTTTGTTTGTTTTGTTTGGGGTTGTTTGTTTGTTTGTTTTGTTTTGTTTTTGAAAAGCCTTGTTCCCTTACTCCAGGATACTTTCACCCTTCATCAATATCTCATGAAAGGCATTGATGGATAGAATAATTAAAATGTGATATTAAAAGATCCAAAGTGACTGAAACTGGACAGAATATTAGTGCATTATATATGCACACCTAGTTCAAGAAGACATTTGTAAAGCAACTTTTCTTTCAAGCAGCAATATCCCAGTGATATTACAACCTGCTCTTTGCCCCAGGAAAGATAAAACTTACAGCTCTCTAAATATTAATTCTTAGAGAAAGACAGAATCCTTAAGAGGACTTGAGTTTGAGGAAGGCAGGAACACAGCAGTAAATTCAAGTCCCTCCCTCAAAAGAAATTGTATGACTTAAAATGGATGTTAGTAATAAATAGAAATTTTGTCTGTTTTTCAAAAGATGACTAGCAGTCACATTATAGCTCTAAACTAGTATTTAAATACACATCACATATCTTCCTTCTGTGGCAGGCATAATTTAAAACGAATTACAGAACTCTTCTTGTAAAATATTACTTTATGCTGTTAAAGCAGAAATCTGATTAATTAACTCTCAACTTAGGAGAAAATTACAAAAACCTGTAAAAATATAAACCTCATGACTGGTATTTACACAGATCCCAGAATTAAAAATAACTGCCTTTCCATTTAATTACTTTGGCTATTAGTTTGTTAGACTGTCTGCACATTTCTAAAATATAATTATCACAGCTAGACAACATAGCTTGGAAGCCATGACAGCCAGATTTGGCAGTCAATTTATCCATTCTGCTTTCCCTTATCATTAATCTAGTCCTGAGTCTATCCTGGAAAGATAAACCAATATTTCTAGTGACTTTGTTACTGAATCTGGTATACAGGTTTAATTGATTTGATTAATTATGAGGGGAAAAAAAATAGAACAATTTTTATGAGTTTTGAATAATAATTTTTAATACAATAAAAATTAATAATTAATTTTCTTGAATTACAATATTTGTGTAATTTAGACATTCTGTTACAATATTATAGCTACTTTTGCAGGTTTATATTATGGCCTTTGATTTAAAGATAGAAAATATTGAAATAATGGAGCTTGGGAGCTCTTTTAAATCTTTTTTCTTATTATGTAATATCTTAAAATAAGTTGGATCACTAGTGAGATTGCTTTGTTATGGGCTTTTTTTTGGACTTACTGAAGATCAAAGGATTAGTTAGTACTAGATTTTCTAGCAATAACATATAGTCTGATATGCACATGCATTTTAGAACTTCAATTAAAAATATTGAGTCAAATGCCGCAAATTGGTTTCACAACTTCACATCTTAGCATTTGCTTGTCAATAAGCCCATACAGAGAGCAGGTGATAGTCTAAAAAATAATAATTCAGATTTTTCTTTGCTTAACAATTCACTTCATCTTTACTGTATACATCAGACACTGTATATATTCCTACAAATGTAAAGATATTAAACAACTGAAAGATTTAAACTAATATGTCTAGGGCAAAAAAGAGACTGAAATATTATTCTAAATCATATAAGTCCTTGAAAGTGTTCCTGCAAAGACTTTCTCTCCTACTCAAGCCTGATGTCAGGATGCAAGGAAGGAACAAAAGGAATATTATTTGCAAACTTTTAATGGGAGATGGAACTACAAAGAAATACCCTTTTACATATTTAAGTGATGGTCAAGGAACATTCCTTATCAGGCCTTGTATTTCACTTTTTTTTTTCAGGTTCATGTATTTATATGGAGTTTCAACAAAATATTCCTGAGAGTTGTGCTCCTGGAAATGAGAGCGTAACTGGACTTTAGTTTTAAATTATCTACATTCCTTTAGGCACAAACTATTTTAATGCTCTTTTTGAGGATCAAGAGCCAGTTAAACTTGTCATTCAAAGTCCCACAAGTGATCAGAATTAATTTTATGCCACTAAAAAGGGTAATATAAATACATTCAGTCCAGTTCTTTTGTCAAATCTCTTTCACAAATAACAGCACTAAGGGCTTATAAAAAACATAAAATGATAAAAAGCAAGAGATGCTTTTCCCACTGATGCAAACTGAAGACACTCTTAAAGTCTAAGAAACCACCACATGGTGCTAAACTATCCTTTTAAGCAGGAATGAAAAAGTATTTTGTATCAATGTATTTTCCTCTAATATCACAATATTTCTGTCTTCACAACAATATTTTCATTAAAATTTAGGCTTAAATTTTCCTACACTGCACAGGGTAGAAGAATTTTGACCTTGTCAGTTTTCTGGAATTTTGACTGGTTGTCTCTGTTACCCTTTGCTTCCACCACCTTGACAAAATTTAAAAAGGGATAAAATTGCCAGCCTACTGAAACACAGAAGATCTGAAAGGTTAACACAGTACATCAAGTGAATAATAAATTGTGCATGAAAAGTTTAATGTCTTATTCACAGTGCAGGAATTAGTAATAAGGACAGAGAATTACAGAATATTATTTAGTCCTCATGATAATGTTTGTAATAAGAACAGATAAAATACTTTTGAAGTGCATGGCTGAAATTATAATCCAGAGTTTGAATTGTGAAAGAGTAGACAATGGACATCATCAAATGAAAAGCATTTGATGTAAGAGAAATCAAAACCAGGGAAAAATTCAGTGCTTTGATAAATACTCATTACAAGTTATGAAACATTCTAAGAGCTTGGCTTATGGGTGATTATCTGTGATTTTAAAGAACTTTATCTTTTAGGTACTTTTTAAAAAGCTATTCATTAACAACATCTCTGTATCCAATCTGAAGAACCAGATACCATTTTCAAGCAGAAAATCAGAATAACTAGTAGCGTTTTCTGTTACTGTTTATAAATTGAGTGTATGCAGGTGCTGTTCTGAAACATACATATTAAAAACTCTGTAAAAATCTGGTGATTTAAGTAATGAACAGAATGTTAGAGTTGCTTCAAAAGGAATTTTTGTGTCACAGTATTTAATAGTAGTCCTTTCTTCAAATAGTGATTGTCTTCTCTGAAGACAATTCTACTTGAAGGTAGAATACTCTACAAAACTTAACTACCTCATTATTTTTTTCTTCAGCCTTATTTCCTAGGTAGCTAAGTCTGAAACTGGAAACTAGTAACAGTATGAGAAGAAGGTTGAATCTTGTCCAAGTCGTTAATTGAACTGAGATTTCTGTAAAATGGAGCACTTTTCCTGTGCCCGAATTCAGTGGAAAACCACAGTGCATATAAAAAACTTAGTCACTAGTTTGTTTCAGCCATTAAAAAAACTTCATCAAATACTTCCATGGTAACTTCTTATGACAATTTACTCCCAATGGAGAAATAAAGTGATACTCTGTTCAAGGCTGAATATTCAATTTAGCTTGTGACTTATGAACATAATTATGCCAGTTTAACAGTGGGCTCTCAGACTCACATCAAGTGACTGACAGTGGGAACAATTTAGCTGCTACTTGGCCATAAAAGAAAAAAAAAAGAAAAAAAAAGCCTATGTTACTGAGAGATTTGTCTACATCTGCTTTAGATGATGGTGAGTTTCTTACTCGAAGACTCAGAGTACTCAATTCAACGTATCATTATTGGTTTTTTTCACCTCCACTGTAGATGAATCCTAGCTGTGTTCCATGGAGTGGGTGCCCATTTGCAAGCAGAGTGCATCAGCTTGGCGATACAAACACGTCTAGATTACATCAATAAAAAAGAATCCAGTTCATGCACTCCAAGACCACGCTAATACACTAATATTGTTACAGTTCTATCTTCAAAAGAGAACCCACAGTAGAAATAACTGGAATAATAGTCTTCATAGACATCATGGAAGTTATTAAAATTAAGTTTTCATCTCTCACTAAGACTGATAGGGTTATAACTGTTCTGTATCAATTTCAAAATTATGACAATTTTAAAACTGAGTGCTACAAAAAAAAATTGATTTTTGAACATTAACATCTTAACAAATCAGACTGAATTGATTTTGAAATTACCCAGTTCAACTAAAAATATGTAGGATTATATAGATTATAAATATTTTTGATGAAGATTCTATTAAGAGTATGCACATAATTCTATAATA
Organism: Pycnonotus jocosus; assembly: GCA_013400435.1. Taxonomy (NCBI): domain Eukaryota; kingdom Metazoa; phylum Chordata; class Aves; order Passeriformes; family Pycnonotidae; genus Pycnonotus; species Pycnonotus jocosus. The sequence goes on from VWYP01016412.1 coordinate 10,669, forward strand.
ATTTTTCTATAAACAGATGTTAGTTAATGCATTTATTATTTAATTATTTAATAATGCAATACAAGGCAGCAAAAATTTGTCTAGCTTCTGCAGGAAAAAAAATATTTGTCAGTGTTGTCTGCCTCCTGCCTGTACATACTGAGGGAAGGATCAAAATAAATATTGAGCATCCAGGGTTTTTTCAATCTGTTAATCAGAGGGTTAAAGAATATTCCTAAATAAGAATAAAGAAGAATGATTGTTTTTTCACCATTCTGGCCTTGAGTGGGAAATGGTTTGAATTATCAAAGTAGAAATAAGAAATCAGAACAAATGTAATTTGCCCGTCTTACCACTCAAGTCCTGCTGCAAAATCACTTTAGCTGCCTTCAGGCAAGAAAGAAGATACAAGCAATTAACTGTTCCTGCAATTCAAGGGAAGACAGATTCTCCTGTTGTTAAGTAAAACTGAAAAAGAAAGTTCTCTAAATTTACAGTTCTAAGCAACTGGTTTAAATGTGTAAATGAGGCTGAATATTATTCTTGTCATATATACTTTGCATAAACCTAATGGCATAATGAAATCTATCCTGCTTTCCAAAATTTTGTAACTTTATAAAATTACCTACATATCTCCTTTATACAGTTTTGACAAAAAAGTCTAGGGAGTTCCTACAGTAATTTTGACTCCTTTTGGAAAGTCATCTTAAAAATTTATGATTGTTTACCATGTGACTTTAGACAGATAATGGTCTGACACATACTAACAATGTCACTGTTACTTAATGACTCAGGATGTGGAAACACTAGTGTATTGGCCACATAATAAAAACAACTCCTGTAGTATGTATGAAATGCTGGTATGATCCATTAATAAATGGTCTTTTTTTATTACCCTGTGGATCTGCAATATGTTGAACAAAAGAAAAACCAAATGAATTAACTTGAAACTGCAAGTTATAATTCAAAATTCCAAGTGTGTGAAAATGGGAAAGTGCTATTGTCTCTATATTTCATTAGTAAGTTGAGGTATATATACAGAAGAAATTAGATTTGTATAAAATTTTCTTTGCAGCACTGCTTCAGTGGTAGTTTGCTGTCACTGCAGCTACCCACCTACACTTTGGTTTTAAAGTCAGCATCAGACACTACCTGAAGGATATGACTTGGTAGTACACGTGCTCTGCTACTTATTCTCTGCTTAGTGTTCACTTCAAAAACCTGAGAGTAGAAGAGAGGGGTTTTTAAACTGTCCTAGGCCTGTTCTTTAAATTTTACTAAGAATAGAGCCTACAGGTTCTGCCTGTTCCTGGCTACTGTCCACAGATGCTTTAGGGCTGTTGAAAGATCTTTTTAAAAATAAATTACTGAAAACAGTCAGAGAGACTGGAGTATGACTCTGGAGTGAAGAGAAGCCCTTTCCCCAAGCCCTCTGCAGCTTAAGGGACTTACTAGGCAGCAAGTTGGCTTTTGCAAATTCACAAGGGTCAGCTCTCCCTGTGAAGATTTTTGCCCCTTGCAAGATGTGTGAAAGTCACTCATTTTTGCATATAGCACATGTGTGAATAGGGAAATCTTCCTGTAAAATTTTACAGAAAATGTATTTAAGAGACTCAAAAGTTCACCATAAGTACTTCAAATAGAAGCATGTTAGAGAAATGCATGATTGCTCAGACTGACTAGTGCTCCTGAAGGCAAAAAAAACAATCAAACAAAAAAACCTACCAGAAAGCACACAAGAACTTCAGTGCCTACAGAAGAGTTTATCAGTCAGGACTTCAGTTATTCATGCAAGTCCTGTTACTGTAAGAAAAAAATTTAAATGCAAACCAATCTACAACTCCCTGACCTCTTTTCCACATTCCTGAATCCCCTCCTTTCAGTTTCTTCAATTTTTTTTATCTTCCACTGTTATTTTATGTTACTATTTCAGTTGGACATTATGCTTAAATTCCAAGGTGAAGTTTTATCTAGAACATAAAGAGGACCAAATGCAGCTTAAATAGCAAAACATACCTGCAGCAACCAACACAGCTCATGTGCTTGCCATTGTCAGGTTCTCTTTCCTTTGAGCCCTAAATAAATGTATGGAGTTTGCAATTGTATATTGAATTTACTAATCCCAACGTGTATGAAGCCAGAGGGAGGCAATGAAAAAAAAAAAAAACAATCCCAAAACAAAACCCAAGAAATTCTTGCTACTCTGAGGCTTCCTGCATTTTCACAAAATGACACCATTCTTTCCTTTCCAACAAACACGTCATGCCTTCTTAACTCCAGGCAGGATATTCCATCTTAACACTGTCTAACAATGGAGCTTCTGCTGATCTTTGAATGAGAAGTGAATGTATAATGGAGACTTCCCAGGCTTCTGAAGTTTACATCATGAGCATGCTTACAAAATTAGACTTTTAACTCTTTTTAATGGGAATAATTTAATGATTTTACAGTCAATTAAAATCAAATTTTTCTTATTCTTAAATCCACGTGCCTCTGCCAAACTGGAAAAGCCTTTTTAAAATTATTTTTCCTCCAGCAATCCTTTATATAATCTGCATTTTGCATGCTTTTACTGTTGCTGCTTTCACTTCCGGCTTGTCTCTCTTTTTGCACTCTTTCTCCTGCTGCCTGTTAAAGTGCTCTGAATTTTAAAAATCAATTTTGATACTGAAATTTTGTCTTTGGGATTTTAAGCTTAGATACTACTGAGATTAATGGGATAAAGGTGAAAATTTGGTTAAGACAGCCAGTTATAAACTACTTGTATAAGTGCCCATGAATAAGACCATTAAAAAGTAAGATATTCAGAGCAAACTGAGGAGATTCTGTGATCAAGTATATATATGGATTATATTTTTGTCACTTGCCTTAGGATTCATCTAATGAATTCATTCATCTGATGGCTCACAAAATTATAAAATAATGAACACCTGTAGGAAAACAAAAAATCTCAGTGAATGACTGATCCTTTCTCAACAGCATTATTTCTATATGTTGCAACCACCAACCACTACAACCTGTGAACCTAATACACGTTTTTTATTCCCTTTAATGCTCTTATTTTTTCACAGTTTTTATCCAGAAATCAACTTCAGACTAAAATTTTCAAGTAAATAATTTATTTGTCTTGCTATGAGAAGACTTTTGCTTAGAAGCCAGCTGGTTTTCCACTCTCAATTTCTAGCATCTGCTAGAGTTCTTGTCACAAAGATTAAATGTTACTTCAGACATATAATTTCTGAAGTATTCTTTTTAAAATTCTAACTCAGTCTATAGTCTTCTGTCTGTAAGGACTATGCATCTATAATTCCTTTCAAAAAGCTATAGTATTAAGTATTTTTGTCTGATTTTTGCACAATTAGGTGCTAAGTTATTTATGACCAGTGATGCTAAGCTCTGCTTTCTAGTAAAATTGGCCTTCGTGTGACAAATTCCATTTTCACAAAATACATTTTCCCAAGGTAACCAGTAAACTTTCATCTAAATTTTAGGTTAGACCTTGGGGGAACAAAGTAACACAAGCATGTTTTTCATTGAAATAAAACTTTTTTTGCTGTATATAAATTTAAGCCTATTGTCATTTAACATTCCCAGAAAGAACTGACTCAATTTTAGCCACATTTCTCTTATTGACGCTAATGGGAATTGTACAACTAGTAAAGTTTACAGACCATTAAATATCCAGAGGAAAACATAAAACACTTCTGCTTCCTGCTGCAGTACCCTAATTCAGTTAAATTTGCTGAAATTTGCTGTGCTGATGTCAGTGGGAGTGAGCGTCAGAGGGATGAATTCTACTAGTAGTTGTATCAACTACCTTTATAGAAACATTTACTACTTTTGGGGTGAGCCGTTCAGTTCCTCAAAAAGGAACAAACTGAACCTTCAGACTTTTGGACAAGGTGGACCATGAGGTAACCCAGTCCCCAGCACGGTGCAAACAGAGAAGAAAAATCTAATGTCTTCTTAAATAATTTTGAAGTCAACCTAAATCACTCCAAACCTCAGAAGAAGATGCATTTTGGAGGTAAAATTTTGTGAAATGTGCTATATAAGATTTGTGTCATATAAGATACATTTGAAAAATCATGTATTGCCAGTTTAAACACAAAAATAAGTATTTTATCAACTTTTCTCTTTTCAAAAGACAAAGCTTGTTCACTCATCAATATATGGTGTACACTTGAGAACCAACTAAATTTTAGATTTCTGTAAGAAAAACATTACATGACAGATAACCTGTACAAACACTATCATAAAATATTATATTGTTATTATATTATTAACCATAGCTCATAAATCATTCTCTCAGTTTGTCTTCATATACACATGTCTAACAAATAGCCAGTGAAATTCAAAGGCTAAAGATTAGATGGATCTCAAATGAAATTTTCTAATCTAAGGAAAAAAAAACCTGTGAATTTCACAGTGTTATTTTGATTATCTTGGAACACTTAGTGATGTTTGATGCTGATTAATTTTGGATTGCTTTGAAATAGAAAGCAAGAGCTGCAAATGCTGGAATAGTTAGTAACTTTCTCAGTTTATAAACGAGTGTGGCAGATAATTTATTAAACAAATTAGGCAGCGGCTGTTTGATGAATTATTGGAATATTTTTTACTCTTTTTCTCTGAGTGAAAGTTTTTTTCTTTGGACAGCGATGATTTCTATTTTTTTTCCTGTGATATTTTCCTCCTGGGTCAAAGATAAAATTTAGGTGAAACAGGTAGGAGAAATGAACCTTGGAAGTGTTTAGAAATAAAATCCAGAGACATTTTAGTTGCAGATTAGAAATAAATTTAAAATATTTCCTCTGTAATATCATACTCATTGTGAGGAAACTGTATTTTAATATAAAGTCACATCTTGAAAGATTTTGCCCTAGAGGAAAGCTGAGATGGCATTACTTGTGTGCTAGGTCACTGTACTGGGTGCATATTCTGCCTTTCAACGTGCCAGAGGAATAAAGGGAAAAAAATTAACAAGAAATATTTCTGTTTTGGGCAAGTTTATTGACTTTGTTTTTAAATCAGCCTGGTGATCCATGGAAAATATACATACTTTAACATTCACATTCTCCATTGGAGCTACAGTGAAATGTCAGCTGGAGAAAACTTTACAATAATACCACACATTCAAAACAAACACCAGAACCTTTTTTTTTTTTTTTTTTTTTAATTATTGCCTCCAGTATTTTCTGCAAAGCAGAGATTTGAGGGGCCTGTGAGCCATTTGTCACCCTAGGGCTTGGTCAGGCTGATGACTGGTACCAAGCAGTGGCAGCTCCATCGCCTGCATGTCCCTCTGCCAGTTCATGGGCACGAGCACAGAGAGCCCGCGCCCAGGTGAGGGGAATTTTGTCCCTTTGTCCCACACCCAAAAGACAGCAAACAGTTGGGATATCTCACCACTTACAATCATCAAGCCTGTAGTAAGGCAGATGAAAGAGGGAAAAATATTCTGCTTTTGGTTAAGGACATCTCTGTGAAAAACAACAACAACAACAAAATGTAAAGCAGAGCTTATGTTATGGACTGCCCTTGCCTGTATGGCTGTATACCTATCCTCTGACCATATTAGTAAACACTGATGTGACTAAGTGAAAATTTTAATGAAGAAAGGTTTTTAAAATATTGTTTTCTTCTCTACATAAGACACCTGCAAGATTCAGCACTTCAGAAAACTCAAATATTGAAACATCTACAAGCCTCTGTACAAATATAGAAATCTTCTGTCTGTATAGTACCTTTAACCACTATGTACACCAGCCAAGGCTGAGATTGGTTGTCTTTTACTAGTTTTTTATTTCTTAGGACAGAAAAAAAGTGTATATTGCAATAGAGTATGTGTATTTCAAATCCACTCTGGTTCCATAACAGGCACACAATAATACATCAAATGTGTTTTTCATTTACCCCAAATGTATTTTTATACCCCCCAAATGTGTTTTTCATTTCTTACTATTTACCCCAGGTGAATTCAATGCAGTTACCTAAAACTCAGTATCTAAATAACAATACCTGAACAGTTGTATTTTAAAGCCTATTATGCATTATGGGTTAATTTGAATTATTCAAGAGTACTCAAGTAGTATAAATTCATACTGCAATATTTGTTTTCTTGAAGTCTTTCTAAAAGTTAAATATGCACACATATACATATGATTCCTTCATTTGCTGCTGCTTTTCTGTAAAAAAAAAAAATTGCACTGTTATAGAATATGAATTATATCTAACTATGGGTACACTGGCAATAAAGATACAAATAAAACACATATTTCCTACCTATTTATATATTTCTCTAATCCATATTTTTATTTAGTATATGTATATTAATGAGCATGTATGCACACTCAAAAAGAAGTTATCAATCTGTAAAACCACATGCATGGAAATATTGTCTAACAGTAAGAAGATCTTTGTAATTGCCTAATGGCATTTCCTAAGCAATTTGACTGCCTCATTTGCATTTCTCTAGAGTGGACAAACTGAGATTACCATCTAAGTTTTGGCTTTAAGTGGAAAAAATACAGCCTTAAGTTGTCACTTACCAGAACATTCTGAATCTCTTAAAAGTCAAATTATTCTGTAGTCCAGGCTCACATCTTAAAACAGTTTACACAAGTGCATACATATTGCTTTAAAAGACAAAATAAAAATAATAAGAAGTTGTATGTTTTACTTTGTTTACTTTTATTTTGCTTCTTGAAGACATTTGGCATTTGTTTATACTTTCCTTTGTATCCTTCCACTTGAGTTTATGGTTGAAAATTTCCAAACATGCAGAACTTCCAGGAGAATGAGTTCATCTGAAGAAATAAGGCCCATTCTGCAAATAATGTGAACTATAATTGCTCCTTCCCCACACAGGAGAAAATTCAGCAATTTGGACTAGAACTCAGTGACAATTCATGGTGCCAAGGTCATACACTGTTTCACAGAGGAATCACAGTTATTGAAGCAGCAGTTCCCTGTCACTGAGTTGGTTTGGCTACTGGGAGTAACATTAGAAACTGAGCTCTTTCCTGAAAATGCCTGTGCTTAGCAACTAACTCTATTAAACTCTGCATGGCCTGCATATTCCACATACCTTTCATATTTTTCCCTTTCAATATGTTCTGCAGCTAAGAAAAGTCTCATCCGCTCAGCCCACAGCTACAAGCTACTAGTCTGGAACCAAGATCAAATCTAAAAAATGTCAAATATAATGAAAAAGAGCAGAGGATGAGAGTGGATGGCTTAGTGGAATGGAAATGGTTTATGAAGTCTCTCACCTCTAACTCACTGCTCTGAATCTTCTGCTGTCAATAGTTACTGGAACTTTGGAGTATTTCACAATTGTTCAGTGACCTATGCTAAAGAAGTTGTTAGTCTCGGCTGAGCTCCTTGTGACTGCTGTCCACATCCCAGACAAAAACACAGCATTTCATATTGAGAGAATCTCACCTTGTCATTGGTCATATTAGTAAAGAGCTAAAAGAGAATAATGTATATTTGTCCAAAAGGAATATCTACATCCATTTCATTAGAATGTCATTAGCAATTGCTGAACGTTATTGATATTATTTAGAAACCCTTTTCGGCTCTTAGCAAATTATCTTTTAAAAGAGCCAGTAGCCATTTTGCATTTAATAAGAATTCAAGAACTACAGAAAATTGTGAAACTAGATTTTTTTCTCTCTGACTCTCTTTGTAGTTTTAAAGAAGACATAAAGATAGAGGTGGCCATTATCCAGAATTTCTGAAATCTAAAGTTCAATTTGTGAAAAAATATTTATACCATGAAAATTAAAATACTTCCCTAATTTACCATTTACCAACCATTAAAATTATTTACACCATTTGCTTCAGATAAGGGTGCAACATTCTGAAAAGTTCCCTGACTCTATCTTTCTAATTTTACCTTTTTCAGTTAATAAGGATTATTGTTTGGAGTGGGAGAATAGATTTTTCAGCTTTAAAAGTAACACATTGGAAAGTTTGCATAAACGGGAGTTTTAAAGTTTTTCAGTTTTAAGATCTGAGAAGATGGATTTCAATAAAAAGAGAAATAACTTTTACAAAGAAGTACTAGAAATACCCCTTGATTCCACAGAAATTTGAACTTCATTTGGTTAGATTAAGGAACAGTATAAAAGACCATAATAACAATCATAACTTTTTAAAAATATTTTCAGAGATTTTCCAAGTATACAAGGTGTGCAAATATTACATATCTTTTTTTATATAAGTGCCTGTGCTTCTGCCTCTTCTTTTCCTAGTGTTCTCTTTCCTTCTTTGGTGGCTCTCTTAAAATGTCAAAACTAATCACTTTGTAAGATTTATAGATTAGTTAAGATTTACAAGGAAGTTCTTCTAATTCTCTGCCATAGGTCCAGGTAAATTTGTTTATTTACTCTGCACTTTTTAGAAGAAGTGAGTAGCATACAAATAGGAAACATTTCATCAGCCAGTAAGGAGAGTATTTTTGTTAAAAGGATAATGGAAAGAATTTTTTCACTCATATTTTAACAAAAATATACTGTGTGCATTCATCCACTGGAAAGACTATTTTTTCAGTAATTGAAATAGATGCCTGGATGTTATGATAAGCATGGAGACCTTCTTAAGGAAATTAACCTTTAAATTGTAGTTCTATCATAATGTGCTGTCACATCTGGTGTGTCAAAGAAAGCAGGAAAATAAATGCAATTTTCTTATTTGTTGACTGTTTCCTTCTCATTTGGTTTCTTTCTGAGAGATTTAGTTCATGGCAGATGAGAAATGCCTGAAGGTCAGGAAGCCAAAACAACAAGAAACTACAAAAAATAATTAATAAATTTATGAAATTAAGTTGAATTAAATTAAATATTTAAAGATTTATATTTGTATTCATTTTACTAGGATGTGTTGTAACATAAAAGCTTATAATGTCAGTAAAAATGCAAATCATTGAACTATATTAATATGGCTAATTGGTCTCCAGAGGGAAGGACATTTACTGATGCAACAAAGCTGAGAGGAGGGGCTGATGCCCCAAAGTGCTGTGCAACCCGTCAGAAGGGCCTCAACAGGCTGGAGAGATGGGCACAGAGGAATCACCTGAAACTCAACAAAGGCAAAGGCAGGATCCTGCAGCTGGGGTGGAATAACCCCATGTACCAGCACAGGGGCTGAGCTGCTGGAAAGCAGCTCTGCAGAGAAGGACCTGGAGGTCCTGCTGGACACCAAGCTGTCCATGAGCCAGCAGAGTGTCCTTGTGGCCAAGAATGCCAACGGGATCCTGTGGGGCTTTAGGAACAGCATTGCCAGCAGGCTGAGGGGGGGTGATCCTGCCCATCTACTGAGCCCTGGTGAGGCCACATCAGGAATGCTGTGTCCAGCTCTGGGCTCCTCAGGACAAGAGAGACATGGACTTCCTGGAGAGGGTCCAGAGGAGAACTGTGAAGATGATTAAGGAACTGGGGCATCTCTCTTATGAGGAAAGCTTAGGGAACTGGGTCTGTTTTGACTCAAGAAGGCTGAGGGAGGATCTTATCAATTCCTCTAAGTATTTAAAAGGATGTTGCCAAGAAGATGGAGCCAGACTCTTGGTGGTGGTGACAAACAATAGGACAAGAGGTAACAGACATGAACTGGAACACCTGAACTTGAGGGAGAACTTCTTTACTGAGAGGAGGACTGAGCATGGAAATGGATTGCCCAGAGAGGTTATGGAGTCTCCTTCTCTGGATATATTCAAAAGCCGCCAGGACACAATCCTGAGTAACGTACTTAGGGGACTCTGCTTGGGCAGTAAGGTGGAACTAGATGACCTCCAGTATTCCCTTCCAATTTGTGACCCATTTTGGGATTTTCCTTCCTTGTCTCTTCCATTCTGGATTCCCTTCCCATTTTCTCTTCTTCTCTTGTGTTGACACATTCAACTCCACATTACATCATAAATTGGCAATGGAGAACATCTCCCTGTAACCTGCAACTCTCTCCTAAAATTATCACCCTTGCTGACTTCTGCTGAAACTTTGAGTTACATTGTGTTAATTCTTTGTGGGATTTCTTTGTTTTGATTTATTTGCTTTTCTTTCTTTCCTTTTTTTTTTAACCTCTCATTTTTTCCTTCCTTTTTTTTTTCTTCAGAAGAGCTGCAGTTTCATATCTGCACTACTACCACGTGCATCGTGTTATTTTATGATCTATTGTTAAAAAAAAAAAAAAAGGATTTGACCCTTGAAGAAGTAGAAAAATGGAAAACATCAATCAAAAAAACAACTCTGGAGGACCTAGCCCAGTAGCAGTAGGAAATACAAGATATAATGATGAAATATTGAAAAACAGCCAGGACTTTTTTCTCACCCTGAAGAATATTATGTAGGTAAGTCCCAAGCCTTGAGACAGTGAACAAAACTCATTGCACAGTTGGTGTTACTGATGTGCTTTTTCTTCTCTTGATGGTCTTCAGTTTCATATTTTTTGCATATTGTATTCTATTTCCTATGTTTATATGTATAATTATATCTTATTTACACTAATCAGGTCCTTAAAATATGAATCATCTGACCTGAAAAATTTCTTGCTTACAAAGAAATCTGTTTAGGACATGGAATAGAAATACCATTGATCATAAATCCAGATTCATATGTTCACGTGTGTGAGTGTGTGATATTTTTATAGCAATAAATAATCTATAAATCATACCTTATGTCATTCTTTTCTGTGTTTCTTCACTCAAACTTATCATTTGTAGAAAATATTTGACTAAGCTTCATTAGGTAGAATATTCAAGGGTCAACATGACAGCTTTGGATACTATTTGTGAAATGAAGCAGAAGCTTCTTTTTGAAAGAAAAATACGATCAACACTAAAAATCAACTCACTATTTCCTATTCCTTGTTCTCTGCACTGCCTCATCACTCCTTTGTACAATCAAAATGTTCATAGATTATCTCAGTCTTGTGATTTGGAGCATTCAAAGAAGATACAGGATGTTTTGCATGCAGTAAACAGAATATTATTGACATGACAGGAGCATTGTATCCATGTCACCCTGCACTAGAGCTAGAATTCAGCATCCAGCTAGAAGCAAAACAAACCCTGGACCCAGAGAATTTATACTAACCAGTTCAACTTTGTAATGCTCTGTTAATATAGAAATGGATTTTTTCATGTTTAGGTTGGTTTTTATGCATCTAGTAGTCAATCTTCAAATCATGGGTTTCAAGCTGATATATCAGAACTATCCATGCTACAGTGCCTAAGAGAAGGAAAAATTGAAATTCTAGTTCAGTGCTGGGTAAACACTTCCGTGTGGCCTGACTCCAATATCAGCACTTCATTTTAATGATAACGACAGCTCTGGTGTTCATTCTAAAATCCTTAAATGTACTTAACAACCTGTTTATGCTTGGAGAGCAGTGAGTTTATGAGGACAGCCAAATGAAACAGATAAGAGTATTATGTAAAACCATATTCTGAAATGTTTATTCTAGCAGTTACTATGCATCTGGAGTAAATTTGTAGACTGTTATCCTCAGGTTTCATGCATTTTAAAGAGAGCATATTTATTCTAATTCAGAAGCAGACAATTATGCGGGAAAGAGAAAGGTTTTGACAGCGCAGCCACAAATTAGGCATTGTTTGGAAAGGTATAGTCATCTTAGAATCATCATTAATATCTCATGGCTCTGAATTTCTCCCACATGCAGATTGTATGCTGTTTCAGCCATGGATCAGCAGCTGCAGCTATTAAAGCTTTATTTTCCTTCTGATATTAAAACTGTTTTTTTTACACAATGACATCATTTTCCCCATTATCCAAAAAAACATTTTCTGCAATGAAATCAAGGAATCAGAGTCTGACTTATACCAAATGTTCATGTATGTAGAAAGAAATTTATTTATCTTTTTGCCACCACTAGCACTTTGTCTATCACCATTCCACTGGAAAATATTTTTTTAAAATGGCTAGTCACTGTTAAAGGCACTGTCAGTTTGATTTTTATAGCTGTGAAATTATTTTTACACAATTTCTAATAATCTTTTGCAGCCTTGTAAACAAAATTTATTTTCTCTGCAAATGCTTTCTCCATACAACATATTTACTACATATGGATTTAGTAGATATGAGAACTATGCTCCTCTTAATATCAGTAAAATTGTAAAAAGTAGCTAGATTTTTTGCCTAAGAAGGTTATAAAGAGATGTAAGGACAAGGACTGGTAGCATTTATAATACTTTTTTCCTACATTTAAATAATTTTCTTGAGGAAAAATAATTAAATTTAATTAAGTTAGTTCTTTGAAACTTTTTTATTAAATCAGGAAATTTTGGGCTATATTTTAAGATGAATAAATATTGATCTGTATATTTTTATATAAACAGCAGATTAAAACCCAGAAGTATTCATAGATAAAAACAAACCAGTCTCATTTTTCTCACTTCCATCACATTGAGTCCACACTTACTACTTCATGTCTATAAATGTCCTTATAGAGTAAGCTAAAACTAGCAGTTTTAAAGCTGAGTTAGAATATTATGCTTTTTATACACTATTATAAAATCACTAATCTTTTGTCAATATATGTCCTGAACCAATGAGAAGGAATTTTATTGACTATATATTTTTTCTACAGAAAACAGATTTATGACCTTCAGTGAGGGCTCTGAAACATCTAAAGTATGAATGCAAGTATGCTACCTGGGACATGTACTTTTTCATGGTAAATATCATCAGGAAAACACCCATATCTACTACATAAGCAGCCAGCAGAGAGGACCACAAGAACACAACTTTTGCTTCAAAACTTTTGTCTCACTATCACAAGAAAATAGTTTCAGGGCAGAACCCAACTTCTCTCTAACACTTTCTCTCTCTGAAGAGCACAGCTTGATTTTATGCTACAGAAGCTGTGACTTTTACCCTTAAGGCACAAAACAACTTTGATAAACAAGAGAAAATATGAATACTTAAGGGACAGAACAACTAGTTCCCTTTCATTAAGAAACTGGCATGCATATAATGGAAATCTCCTGTGGGTTTGCATGCATCTTGTTCTCAATGAGAAAATAGTGTGCAAGCCTCTTTAAATGAGGAAAAGAATCAGAAAATAGCATCTGAGGGCAATACATAGCAGCTATGGCTCATCAGCCATCATAAACAACAAGACAGATTCAGAAATTTGTATCAGCCAGATTTTCTCTTCCATCTGTCAGTACAGGAATGATGCTACTCACCACCTGATTCTACAGTACTGAAAGGAAGGGGGAAAAAACAGAGATTTACAGTCCTACTTATATACCTTTAGCCTTCATTTGCAAATCAACCATAGATTTCAGGAAGGTCAAATAATTGCAAAATAAAATAACACCATGTGGGATTGTGAGCAGCTTAAACTGTCCCAAGGCTAAAAAAAAAATCCAAGCCTCTTCAAAATAAAAAAATGCTTAGTGAACTAGAATATGAAGTAGATTTGTGTTTTAGTTAGAGGTATATAAAATAATTTAAGTGTACTAATTTAAGAATTTGAATTAAAAATCAAAATCTAACCTTAATAAAAATCAGAGTGGAATTTTTGAGACTGTATCAACAGATATTCACATGGCAGTTTTTATGCCAGGCATTGTTATTTTGATAGTCTACTTGGTTTTAACAAGTAAAATTCAGGTCTTCCTTTTAACAGTTGCAAAGGGACGATGTCAGCTAAGCATAAAAGTTTCAAAAAGGTCTGGAAACCAAAGCTCTTTAATGTTCACTATTTTCCAAATGTCACAGGTTTTAGAACATGGTTTATGAACTCACAAGATGTGTTCAAATTCAGCAAATCCTTTCCTCCATGAATAATTCTCTTGTTGCTTTCTGGAGACCTTGAATTACAAAACATGTTGTCCCACCTGGGGAAGTTCCTGTTATGAAAACAATGAAGAATAGCAAGAAAGAAAACATTGTATGCTGTTGTTCTTTCCAGAAACATAAAAATCTCCAGCTATTCACCAGTTACCTTAGAGATGAACTAGCCACTAAACCATGAGGGAAATTAATTATCCACTGGTAGGAATAAAGTTCTGGGTGAAAAGGTACTACTGTGTTTCCAGTGGTGAGACAAATCTACCTGCTTCATTAAAAGAAAACTAAATTATTTTCCAGGTATTACAATGTTTGTATAGGGTGGGATATTATCTTTATACAATAAGGTCAGGAGAAAATTCCTGTTTTTTTCCAGATTTTAACTGTGATTTCCTCTTACCAGCTGTCTATAGTGGGACAACAGTTCCACCCAAACCTTATGCAACCTAAAAGTAGAATCCCAAAGAACAAAGGAACATCATACTGGTCCAGAGTATATTTACCTGCCCTGATATTGAGAAAATCTCACTGGAGCACACAAGTCACAGAAGAAAAAAAATTACTTGGCAATTTAACAGTGACTAAGAAAGCAAAACACGTATGATGGAGAAGCTAAGCCTGGTGGAAATTGCTGACATGAATCAAACATGATTAGCGAGTACTTCTGTGACTTTAATCAAGTGCTAGGAAATTAAACTAGTCCAAAGTTATTTTTCTCATTTTAACTTTCCTGGAACTAGTTTTGAATTCTTGAAAGTAGGTCACACCTGAGGCACACAGGGTCAACATTGAAGATAAATGTATTTGTGCAGCATTACAACTTTAAAAGAACTACCTTCATCTACATTTTTGTAGCATTAGAAGTTAGTAGGCTACATTTAAACTATATTCAAAAAGCTTTCTATGATTTTTGCTGTTTCTCTTAAGATCTTTTTCCTGCAGTCTTTGTTTTGAATTACTCAGAGAAAACCAACTGATTTAAATTATGAAAACAGGGAGCCACCAGACTGACTTTTCCCTCAAAAATATCAACTTGCTCACTGAGCTAAGAGAAACACTTTGAAGATGATAACTGCTTGAGCCCTTGACTGTATTTGTAATTTCTTGTGCAAGCTTTACAATGTTTCTAAATAGTTATGAACAGGGCTGCAACTTCAGAGCCTGGCAATGGTGCTGCCCTTAGACTTAGTAAAAGTAGATGTTTGCTCAGAACAACGTCCCATGGGGGAGGTGTCCTGTACTCCCACTCCCTTATTTTTGTGACGCAGGAAATAGTATAGACTAGGTAATTTGAAAACAGACAGTTTGGGGAGTGGGGAGGTAGAAAGAATGTGTGGCCTAAAGGCTTCTTTAGGGCCTTGCAGTAGAAATTACTGCTATTTCTCTCATCTTTCCAAGAACAGTCTAATTCTCCACATGATCTCCAGCTGTGTAGTGATAGAAAGGCCTTCAAGAAAGGGGGCCTGTACTTACAGTTTAGGAATGGGGATGCAATGGTTGAGTCCCTCAAAATATAGACCTCCCACTGTCTGTCTGTCTCTCTCTCAGTTTTCAAATCCCAACATTTCATTTCTCCCTCATCAAGCTTCAAAGTCTTATTGAGTTCTCTCAGTCCCTCTCCCAGTATCCCCAAATTATCCAAATTTTCTGAGTCTGCCTAGAGGCATTCTCCCATCTTATCCCCATTTTCCATTTCAGAACACTTACTTACATAAAATTAATTCTTGCCAATCCATAGATGCATATTTTTACTTGACTTCTGGGGGAGTGGGGAGGTAGAAAGAATGTGTGGCCTAAAGGGACAGAACAACTAGTTCCCTTTCATTGAGAAACTGGCGTTGAATTGAATCCAAATTTGGTTACTGGGGCCAAGCCTGAGGGCCACTGTACTTAGAAAATACCAAACGACAGACAGCATTTGGCAGCAAAATGGACACAGTTAACTCAACATGAGTAGGGATGCCCCATGAGTAAATTGGAACTCATTAGACAGAAAACATGGACCCTCTTCTTTGTGAATATCAGAGTAGGTGAGCTTACCCATGAAGAGTTTGTGAAAGTCAGCTGTAAAGATGTGATGTGTCATATCTCTGCCCAACTAAGCCAATTCTGTATCAGGTGGTATTAGACCTTACTGGTTAGTGGATCAGACCACATATCTTTATTTTAAATGTGTCAGCTGCTTCTGAATATAAGACTATTTGCACCTCAGTAAAATAAACCAAAGGCATGCTGAGCTTAATGGACTCTTAATATTTTATTATTGTTTCTATTATTCATGATGGATACCACAAACTCTTCTTAATCCACCTACCTAAGCTTTATAAATAGACAGTATCCCCCTTTTATGTCAGGGGTAACTGAGACACAAAAGCTGAATCACAGCCAGAGAATTCATGTTATGGTCTATCAACTTGTCTACATGAATTTGCCTATCAATTTGTTCTATTAAGTTCAGAATTCTAAATTCAAAACACTGGACTAGTTGGCAAGCAAGATGTCTGCACACGATTGTGTTCAAGTGGCTGAGCCAATACAGAGTGAATAGTAGTAGAAAGTCTGAAAGCTAGCTAGTGTCAGCCTTATTCAGCTAAGTTTTTCTGAAGTTTTTTAGGTAAGCTCTCATAGATTTTCTCATTTGTTTAATATATATTTTTTTAATATTCTGAGTACAAACATTATGTGATCTGTAAACTAATCTCTCTTTTTTCTTATATCACCACAAAAAGAAAAGCACATGGTCTTGAACTTAATGGTTGATTTTTGCCTTTTCAATAGGAACATGAAACAGCCCAAATTCTTTGCTGGTTTATTTTTCTTCAAAGAGAGAGAAAAAAAAAAAAAAAAGAAAAAAAAAAAAGGAAGTAATAAAAAGAATCTAGTGTTCCAAATAAAATACTGTAAAACAAACTTCAATCTTTGAGTCATTGGAAAACATTGCTTACAGCACAGAACACAAAACATCCTGAAGTGACCATCTATCATTGCTCCAGATTGCTGGAGAAAATAGAAATAAAATGAGAAAACAGCATGATTTTATATTAATTGCAACTCCAAGATGGTCTTACCACAATCAAAATAAGGCCAGTGTGATGGAATTTAAAGATAGGTAATATTGAAAACACATTTTGAGCCTCATTTGATGTCAAGGTACAAAAATCAGATTTCAGATCAATGGTGTAATAAAATGGTACAAAGTAGCTGATGAAAGCTGACTTGGTTCCAACACAGGAATTTATCATGGTAAACATATCTCTCATTTCCACATCTGTCATCCATTTTTAAAACCAATAAGTCATTTAAATATGGATTTAACTATTCCTACAAGTGTTACAGTGTTATGCACTGCACTGAAGGAGAACTTTGACAATAATACACTTTTCTGGATTCGGAACTTTAAAAAATGAATTAGGAGGTTGTTATGCTCACATAATTACTGTGCCCAAACACAACATACAGTAAAACAACTGGCCTTTTTCTGGCTTGCCTGGCTATTGTCTCTGGGCTTGAATTCACCTAACAGACCCTTCTTTTGCACAGGAATGAGTGAATACTTCAGATTAAAACCTGCCCAAGCAAGCAAAGCGATGGAATCCGAGGACAGAATGCAGATATCTGTGAGCTGGGTTGTACTGCCACTGAAATGCTGAGGGCAAGGCTGAGACTTGTTTCATGCTAAGCACAGCTTGAGCCCTGCAGGGCATGGAAGGAATGTTGTCTGCAAGGCCCTTAATGAGAGCTGAAAAATGCCTGGTGGAATGGTCTTAAAGGCCTGTCCAACCCCCCCATGCGAAAACATCTACAAATGTACTGATCTGCTGATTTCTTCCTTTCTGTGATAAAAGGGTTGGGTGAAGAAGAAAAGTGCTTTGGAGGAAAGGAAAAAGAGGGAGTAATGGTTAAAGGCTCATAATTTTCATCCTTGATCATACTGAAGGAAAGGCTGGCAAAGTCTAAAGGATCACGTGTCCCAACAAACATAATCAGATTCTGATTTCATTATTAAACTTTGCACAACCCTGATAAGAGAGATTATTAGAGTCTCAGTGGTAAACTCACTTTATGGATCTTTATTTCAGGATTTTATTTCATTTACTCTAGTAAACATTAACCTTTTGCTTCAATATATGTATATCTAAGGGAAGTTTCTAAGAAATTCTCCAAAATCTCATTCAGAATTATGCTAAAATTCAAAAATATCATGATAATGTTTATAAAAGTACTTATATATATGCTTTAACGTACATACATAATTTGGAAATACACTAGCTGTAATTAAATTATTTTTAATTTTGTAATTATTGCATTTTTAATTGTTTAGTGTGCTATTCTCACATTGGAATCATGAAGTCACTGTAACACTGCAGAGAGTATTCATCACTGTAAGAGCTAGTGGAAAAAAATCCTACAATCTCTCTAGTTGTTACAATAACCATGGTGCTTTCCTGTTCACTACAAGGGTAATTAATGAAGAATTTGGCTGAACTGCAAATACCAGGCAGCTAAGGTAATACTGTATGTCCACATTTCACTAGAGAATAACACATAATACAGGGCTTGTTTTCTTATTTTTTATTTTTAAAATCAATTAGGTCACTAGATAACTAAAATTTCAAGCTATAGCTATTAGCACTTTGCTGAAGCTGTGTATAATTTCATTAATTCTTCTGCTAGTGCTGCCCATCTGAGAGAGTAAAAATTTCATTAGTCACTGAATACCTTTCATGCATAACAAATGAACAATCAATTAAACATGATTTTTAAAATTCTTTTATGTCTAATTTCCACCTAAACTTTATTAATGTTCTACGTGACATTTACTCTTCCCTTCAGATTTTAAGTAATTGTTGGTCTTTTAATACAATTCACCTTTTCCTAGCCTAGAACAAGCTGACAAACTAAAAATTAAAATATTACCAGTTATTCCCACAATATTCTGCATGACTTCAAGCTTTGTGATAAGCTTAGAGATTTACACATCTAGATTTTGTTTTGTTTCTTGCATTTGGTTGCACAGTTAGCAAAACAGCTATTCAAAATGCTAACACTGACTTATAGTTGTAACAAACCATTAAAAAGGAGACAAGTAAAAATTTTGACTGACTCTGGTTGAGAACTAACATGAGTCACTTTGGGTCTTTCTTTTCACACGAGCTCCTGCCTGATTTTTCTCTTGTGTGGAGCATTTCCATTTCTGTTGTGCAGCTGCAAGGGTCCTCCTTACCCACACTCAGCTCTCATCATGGCAGTGCATCTCCAGCCCTAAAGAAGAGCTCCAGGAAGGATATTCTTTCCTTACACACCTGCAGAATGCTTGATATGGTTAAAAGACCTTTCATGCTTCAGCCTTCTACAGGGCAATACCAGAGACAGTAAAACACTGAGACTGGCTAACCTGGAAATTAAGACTCCACTTCAACAGACTAATAGGTAATGTTGTGTCATTCACATATTTATGAGGAGACTAATAGAAGTGGGATGGAATACAGAGATAGGAGATTCGTGTTCAGCCTTCTGAAACTCTTTGCGGGTTTGTTTTTTTTTTTTTTTTTTTTTTTTTTGTTTTTTTTTTTTTTTTTTTTTTTTTTTGGGGTTTTTTTTGGGTTTTTTTTTTTTTTTTTTTNTTTTTTAATAAGTGCACTATTAACAGGCAAAGCTTCCAATTATTTTGGGTATCTGGCACCACACAGATTTACAACAAACTAACTAGTCTCCAAAAACATCCGCCCACGGGATCTAATCAACCATCTTCTCAGAGAGCAATAAAAACAAGGATGTACTAAGGGAAGGAAGACCCACTTACCATGGACTTATAACTACAAATACTTAGTTACAAACATTTATAAACTACCTCAAAACACATCTGCTGCTGTGCAGAACAAATCAAGTAGATCTAATGCAGATGAGCCTGAACAGTCTACCAGCAGAATTCACACAAAATATTGAAATAGTACCTAAGGCTGCACAATGTTTCAGTTCAATCATGCATACATTTGCAGTACAACCAATAAGAAATATGTACATCTAGAAGAGAGTGAAAGATATAAACAAATCTTCTCAGTGCAAAGCATCATTCAACTCTTCTCACGTAAATTTTTTGTTTATTCTATGTGCACTCTGGCTAAAGTTCCCCAGGCTGTAAAGCTGGTCTTCATGAGCTACTTGCCACTAATGTCCCACTTCTCACATTTTTTAGGATGAGTCAAATACAAAATGTACATGCAAGTTCAAAAACACAGAAAAGATGCTATATAAGGTTATTCAATGTCATAAAAGAGTTACTTTTTAAGGAGCTGTTGATGATAAGATTGCTCTGCATATACGTATATTCTACCATTGTGCCAAAACTAGCAGCTCATTTAATTTTCAACTCTTCTGAATTGTAAACAGTTTTACAAGAACAGCGAAGGGGTCTATGAGCTATCCATTCAAAATCAAGCAACACCACTTCACATAAAAGGATTCCATTTACTTGTAATAGAATGCACACCTTGCTCAGCCACGGGGAAACTCCCTCTTTCCTCTCCTTACTTCCCTTTACAAAACCTTGTCCTTCCACCCTCTAGGAGGAAGGTTTTGCCCAGGATAAATAAAACAATTGCCACACAGCAAGGTAAGTATTTGAGACAACATCTGGCAGAAGTACCCTGCTCCTTGCTGCCACTCAGCAAAGATAACAGAGGCTCCTCAGCTAAGGAACAAGGATTCTTCAAGCAGAAAGACTTTTTTCTAGGTGGAGATATGAGGGATGCAGTTTTGCAAGAGGCATTCAAAGGTCTGAAAGGAAGTAATGTTGGTAGATGAGGTGCTTCTGGAAATTTAGCCTACCTGCTTTAGTCTGCCACTTGCTCAGATTCATTGTTATTCCATAAAATAGTAGGCAGAATGCCTTTGAATTCCAGTTCATCAAAATATTTATATATTATTGTACCAGCTATATTATAAAACCTACAAAGAAGAAGAGTCATTTTCAGCCTTCAGACCAAGTATTTCCTGAGGGGTACTGAGTCAAGTCCCTTGACTGTGATTGTCAAAAGGGATGTGAATAATGCAGCAGTTATTTCACTTCTTAGTGCTTGTTTTTAATCAAGGAGACCTGATTTCAGTTCAGAATTTTCTTTCAGAAATTAGCTAGGGTTTCCTGTAAGCTGCTGCTAAGCACAGTTTCTATCACCACTGCTACTTTCTGGGAAGCTCTTTGTGTCACTCTCTAAAGAAAGAAAGGACAGCATGTTTTCATCCTATTCTGGTCTGATTAAAGATAACATGAAACACTTCCTTGTAGCAGTAATTTATTTGAGAAAAAGAGGAAGGGAAAGTTCATTTATGGTATTTTGCTTTTCTGCTGAAGTGAGGATGGGAAGAAAATGTTGTCTATTTGAACACATTTCACATTTAAGGGAGAAGAGACAAAAAGTTCATGATGTTTACCAAATAAAATGGTAAAAGTTGAATACTGCAACCGGAAAAGCCTGACAACTGACAGCCTGAACTACGCTTTCTGTTCTGCATTACCTTAAACATACAGCTGGTAGATGGGATCAGGGGAAAGGAACACAGACTATGCAGGTGATATAAAGGGTAACAATTCCTCATCACAAGAAAACTAATACAACCAAGCAAATTTTGTTGTTCATATCTGGGAATAGTGGGAAGGGACATTTGGAACATTTAATCAGAAAACATGATGTAGTTAAAAAGGTAAGCTACTCCCTACATGTTCAAAATTCCCAGTGACTTTGATAGGAACTTCACAAGTGCAAGTGATGCAAGTCAAGACATGAATTTACATGCTTAGGGTAAACACAAGAGTGTGGGAAAGCTTTTGTTATTCTTGCAAGGCAAAGCTGCCAATGAGTCACAGTTCCCATATTTACCTTGAGCCTCCTCCCCATCATTAAGAATCAACTACTCTGAAAGAAGTGTTTGGACATAGTTGCATTTCCCATGTCAGGTCACCATCAATTTGTCCCAGTGAGGAAGGACACCAAATCTATATCTTTTCCAATTACTTTGTAATATGTGGTGAAATGAGTACAATATAGAGTGGGTAATATAACTTCTCATGTCTCCCTTTCATTCTACACTATTTTGCATGATGTGAATACAAATTTAAAGTTATGGTCTCTAATATGCAATTTTAATCTACCCATAATCACTTTTTTAAAATGTGGGGTTAGTAAAGTTTTAGCTGCATATATTACATCAGCTCTAAAACCCAGTATAAAACACAGTATCATTACTTCTTTCAGTTGTAACAATTTTGGATGAAATAAAATGTCACATATTGGGTTAAAGCATTCATACTTTTTTTCCATATAGGTTCCTACCCCAAAGGTACTTGAGGGCTGTTATTTTTGTTGTATTCCTCCAAAAATTAAATTGAAGGTGTTCCATACAGATTAAATGCAAATAATCTATGTGTATATGTATATTATGTGATATTTAATTGCCTACAACAGGGAATTAAAATAGTCTTTTTTCCAGAGGGGAGAATTTTTATGCCTTCCATATTCACACTGTGACATTTGATATAAGAAGTATTCTAGGATCCACAGACTATAGGGACGATTATTCCTTTGTACTCTCTAATCTTACTTTTAAACTCTTTGGCAATAAATTTTATACATTGCATTTTAAACTCTACATTACAGATGGGAGGATAAACATATCTATGTATTTGTGATTAGTCTCTTTTTTTCCTATTCCCTTACTGATGCAAATGCTTTGTTTATGTCTCTGCTGTTAGATTATTTTTGTAGTATGATTTCCTAGCTTTACAACTCTGATTGGCCTAGTCTCATCAGTAATTTTTCACACAGTTCACCTATTTGATCAGTCCAGTTGAAAACATCTACCACTTAGGAGCCAACTTGCTAAGTTATCTACCAAACATTTTCCAAAAGATTATGTCAATTTTTTTAAACATAGAAAACTGGTATGAATGTGTTGTGATATAATTCATTAATTAGTGGTAATGTTCTAATTTATTAAATGTTCTTAAAGACAAACCAACCCTCTCCCCATCCTTCAAAGCTAATTTTGTGCAGAGAGAGACTGAAGTTTTAAACGCAAAGAGGACTTCTGGATAACAGTTACTGAGTCATATTATGAATATATCAAAGTTAAGAATAAATTACCTTTTTATGAACAATGCAAAGAGCTAATAAAAAAGGTGTAAGCAAACTTTTTTTGAAAGATTCTGGTTGTACACCTGTTGGCTGGAGCTTGGTTTGATACTACTCCAGGGCAGAACATCTTGAAGTGATAATATTCTGGATGAGCCTGTATGAGTATGATTCCCACAAATAAGGTCACAAAATACAGCAAAAAACACAGCTGGGCCAGCAGCATGTCACCTGTGAGAGCTAAAGCCTCTGAGCTAGCTGCTTCTATCACAGACTTTGTGCCTTTTAGCTAGCACTGAAGAAACCAATGGAGGCCAAATATGGGCTGGTAGCTATGCTTATTAAAGTTCCTTGACACTTTCCATTATAAGATGCTGATTTTAGTATTCTCGATTTGACAATTGGTAGACATTGGGGCTTAAGTGTTCCTTAGTGTCTGCTCTGAGGTTGTTAAAATGTGTTAGAATGCCTTTTTTGGCAAAACAATCCAGTCATTTCAGAGAATGAGGAAAAAAATACATTGTTTCACTGATGACAGCAAATCAAAAAGGAGGGGTGAGAGTGGAAGATAAGAAGTTATTTAAATAGTTAATATAATTTAAAGCTGCAGACTGATATTTGGCAGCTGTAAATAACAATGGGGGACGAAAACTGAAATTTGGCTTTCATTGCCACTTTGAATTACAAGGTTTGGAAAAAAATATTCAGGCTCAACAAAGATTTCTTATGTCTTATGCAAAGAATAGTAGTTAGGCAAGGAGTTGAGGAGCTCACCCTATGGCTATGTAACGTTTTTCTTATATATGTGGCTCTGTGATATTTTAAAGCCAGAGACACAAGTAAATAAAGAGAACAGGGTCTGCTGAGTTCAGTGGTATTAACACCTACTTCAGCCATGAAGTGGCAAAGGAGCAGCAGCAGGGAACAGCTGCAGTGAGAAACAATGTCAAAGGGATCAGGCACTGGGAGACACTAAGACTATGTCCTGTAAAAAGAGGATAAAAAGTAGGGTATTTATTGGGGAATGTGTCAGAAATTTAAGGAATATGGATTGTACTTGATATGATGTAGAGGTAGGGTTTAGGTGAGAACCTAAATCTTTGTAAGATGAAAAGGTCAGCAAGTCTTTGAAGAATTGGAAGAACAATCTATGACAATAAGAATATACTGTCTCATCAGAACTTACAAAGGACGTCAGCATTCCTGAGCTGCTCCATTACTATATTAGCTGAAGTTATTAGTAGGCTGTAAAATGATTCAGTATTTCCATACATAGATATCAGTATTTTTAATAAATGCATGAGACTCTTTTCTGGTGGCATATTGCAATTATTTATGGTGGAAATCCATTTGGATTTTGGAAATTTGGTAATCTTAATTGTACAATCCCTATGAGCATACACTAAGAAAAAAACAATTATTGCATAACAATATGTTCTTTTTCTTTCAGGAAGCATACTCATAGAGGACCAAAGCAGGACTCTGCAGTACAGATGTTTGCCATCCTGACTCCAACCATTCATAGACTCTGGCTGCAGCAAGCTCCTCCTGTAGCTTTCCCTTGCAGCCTCTGGCTGCTGGTTATTTCCTGCTAAACTCTGACTGCAGAGATCAGTTTGCAGACTCTGAGTGCAGGCTTTTACCCAGCTAGACTGTGACTGCAGGTTCCAGCAACAGGCTCTGACTGCAGACCCACACTGACCTCACAGCAGTGATTCTCTCTCTCCAGGATCCTTCCTCTTCATGGCTCCCCCTTCCTCCTTCATGAGTCTCCTCACCAGCTGACCCAATCCCTTTTATCTCACTCATCCTCATTGGATACAGTTGTGACTCATCAGGGGGCGAGACTGTATTGGGTAATTAACACAGCTGTTACTTATCAGGGGTGAGGTCACGTGCATTCCCTTCTCCTACACACTGTGTATGGTGATGTGCATCAAGTCATGATAATCCTTCTCCTCTTTCTTCTCTGGCTAGATTGCCATCGATTTTGCACAGTCCTGTTTTTTTAATATCTAAAATTTAGCACTACAGAGGGAAGGAGATTTAGCTTGCTGATGAAAAGGAATCAGACTTAGCTTAACAGTCTACTCTCCTGATGAGATACACTGCAAGAGTAGCATATATTTGAAAGTCCCAAATGCTGCAGGTTTTGAGGCCATATAAATGGCAATAATACAATTCAACTGGAACAGATAAAAGATGATCATTCCAGAATAGGGAAAATGCTCAATTTTGTAATCTTGACTTATATTCTACAGGGAAAAAAAAATAAGACAAAGTGACAAAGTAACAAAGTAAGAGAGATAAATAAAAGCTCGTGCTAGAAGGAAAGTTTTGAGAAATTTGTCATTTGGAAAATATTCTGATGTTGGATTGGGTTTTGTATCAATATAAATTTTCTTTGGTTATTGCCAGCATATGTAATATCAGAATCATGAGACTAAAAATCATTGAGAATTTTGGAGCAACTCAATATAAAATCCATCATTTTTTATGATAGAGTTTTAAATGGAATAAATGAAAAAAAAACCCAACAAAACCCTGACCAAACATTTGCCAATTAATTAATTGAGTTAATTAATTGTGATCGCTAGAAGTTAAAGCAGTTTTTTAAAAGTTAAATTTAATTTTTTTGCAAATAAATTAATGGATGTCTCTAAAAAAAAAAAAAAAAAAAAAAAAAAAAAAAAATATAAA
>VWYP01016412.1:36317-47427 GCA_013400435.1 Pycnonotus jocosus
AAAAAAAAAAAAAAAAGTGAAATATGTAAATTCCAGGATAAGAAATGCAGTCATGAAGAACTTAAGATAGTGAGGTAGACTATCAGCCTGGATAGAAAAAGCGTAATGGAAAGGCAGAGAAAAAGAAAACAGAAGACACATATAGGCTCTCTAGATCAGGCAGTTTTGTCACATAGAAGAGTAAGGCTTTGAGAGAAATGCTGTAGCTTTAGAATGTGATAGCCTTAAAGATGTAAGCAGAATTGCATATGAATTGTCATGCTGATCTTTTAAAAAGATGGAAAATATTACATGTATTAGAGGGGAAAAGGTAAAAAATAATGGGGTCCACTGTAGAATCACAAGATCATGTTTGCATATGGAAAGACATCTGGAAATACTACCAGAAACTCTGTTGCTAAGAGTAATTTGAACTTCCCAGAGATATACTGTAGAACAAATGCTAAAATGAAATTAAGGTTTGTATTGTGTTGGACTCAGTAACCAAAAAATTTATATACCAGAAAGAAACACACTTTGTTATTGCAGACTTTGGTAACTAATAAGCACTTTACATAAATCATAGCTGTAGAAAATAACCTTGGGAAAAAAAATCATGAGATAATTCACTTTAAATTAAATAGAAAGAAAAGCAGAAACTACTCTTTAAAGCTTCTGATTCAAAGTAAAGACTTCAATGAAATAATCTTTTCTTAAGTCAAGCTAAGCAGAATGTGAAACTGCATTTTTTATTCACAGATCACTATAGAAGGAACCTTAATACTTAAAAAATGTCAATCAACAAAAAACTCAAAGTGACAAAGTTGTAGAAACCACAAGGAACGAAGTAAAATAAAAATGGATGGGTGAATGAATAAATAAATAAATAATGAATGGTAATAACCAAAGAATGGCAAGTCTAAAGGAATTGAATATGGACTTGATTAGAAAATTATAATTTAAAACTTAGTACTTATAAGATAAAGAAGAATGTACTAAAATCAAAGTTATCTAGTTTTTGTGGGTTTGGGTTTTTTTAATTAAACATAATGATACTTCTATAAATAAAGGAGAATTCAGATAAAGTGAAAACACCGTCTATAGAAGAGGAGGTAAGTATTAAGAAAGGTCTGTGCTGAAGTTCAGTTTTAGTGAGGCTACAGGGATAGTATGGGACATAAATGACCATTTGATATGGAGAAAAACACACTTACTTCTTCCTATATAAAAACTGAGACAGATTGTTGTTCTCCCAGAATCACAAGAATACTGACACAATGTTGCAGGCCCTCAAGCAGAGGAGCAAAATCCGTCAAGTTCCAGTAAATGCTAAAATTGAGAAAAAAGGATTTAATGTTATACATATTTAGGGCACTAAAGTAGGGTTATCCTTACAACCATGGCTCTATCTGGGCTATGTTTTACAACAGGAAAGAATGAAGGCACAGAGGTACAGTGAAAATGTTACAAAATGCAGCCTCAGTTTGACAAAGACAAATTGTGCCAGACTAATCTGATAGCCTTCATTGGGGAGATAATTGCTCTTCTAGACAAGGGAAATAGTTGTAATCTAGATATAATCTACTTGGAAGCTGGGAAAATATTTGATGCTTAATAGGAAATTATTAGTTTAACTAGAGAAGATGATTATTAGGATAGGAACTAAGTGGATAAATAGGAAACTGACAGATCACTGACAACAGTGTAGCACAGAGAAGCTACCATGATGTGCATGCTCAGTCCTTAGACTGATAGAAGTATTTTCAGCTGTGATCTTCACTTAAAAATAAAGAAAATGCTAATGAGTTCCTCCAAAGGCATGAGTCTGAGAGGCTTCACAAGTCCTAAAGAAGAAATAGTCTCAAGTACAGGAGGTTAGTTTCTAAACAGTTCCTCTGTTGTACCTCCAGAGGGATTTCAGAAAGATTCAGAAATATAAACAATTATCTGTGCTGAAACCTACAGTGGTTTTGGTGTTGTATCTCCATGAATATGTACATCTTACACCAGTCACCCCCATTAACATTGACAGAAATTACACCTATAGAAACTAATTACAGGGTATCTGGTGGAATTTTGATTATTGAAAATGTCATAACATAGTTCAGTAGACACATTAGCAATTGCATTTAATTCAATTTGTGTTTAATTATGTACTTTTTGGTTTTTTGTACTGCTTTTACTCTAAGACATTTTTTACCATGTTTTGGGCTTTTTGTAGTATAAGAAACAGCTTCCCTTTCCCTTTTTCTTTTAACCTATATTTGAATTGACACCAATTCTTAAACCAAGAAGGCAGGCCCGTGGCTAACTCAAAAGCAGAAAACAATTAACGACTTATAGGAAACATAACATGATGCTAATAAAAAAATGTAATAGCTAGTCATACTCTTGAAGTCTGATTTTATCATCATTCATTTGGCAGTACACAATGAGTGAAGCAGGAAGCTGCTGTTTGCTTTAAATTGGATTGTAACTGCTCCTGAAGAAACTTCACAGTTCCAAGAGCCATATGACTATTTTCAGCTGACCAGCTATTCGTGCACACTCTTTAATTTTAGCCCAAATATAATTTTAAAATTGTTTCTATTTAATATTACTTCAGAGGACTTTAATTATTTGATCTGCTTGCATCTGGCCACTTTGCATGTTTTCTTGTTGCTAGCAATACTATTCCTTATACAGTTCTGTCAACTGTGTGATGATTTCATAGTAACAATACTGCCATTATAAATTCATAATCCAGAATAAATAATTTTGGGGAATAATGTTATGATTCATGATGAATTCAAATAAAATCAAGCTTACTACTGAACTACATATCAAGTGCATGTGAGTATTTTAAACAAGTGTTACATTTATTTTTGATCCATCTCGTAATTCAGATCTCCTAAGAATGACATTGTTGTCCCTTTATTTCCAAATTTTTAAAATTTTGTATGTCTAACTTCCAAAGACTTTTGATATTTCTAATCCCTTAAAAATACTTATGGCTAGCAGTCTTTTTTTTTTTTTTTTTTTTTTTGGGGGTTTTTTTTTTTTTTTTTTTTTNTTGTTTTGTTTTGTTTTTTGTTTTGTTTTTTTTTTTTTTGCTATAAACGTATGAATGAGACTGCTGGTCAGATTAAAATCAAATGTTAGCTTGAAAGTATTACAATGAAACCACATGCTAGTCTAACAAGTGACATTTAGAACAAATCAACATAGTTCACAAATTTGATTAGATTTTAAACAGTGTGTATAAGCAACTGTAGCTGAAGTGACTCACCTGATATAGATATAGATATAGATATAGATATATATTTAATGTGGCTCAGTATGCATAGGAAATGCTAGAGCATTTCTATGATTTGTCAATCATAGTCCAAGCAACTTTTTCAAATTAAAGGCTGAATAGTTTTGGGATGCTTAAACAGTATACAGATAGATTTAGATAAAGATGCTAATATAGTTATAAACAAGGATATCACAGGGTCCTTGCTGCAGAAAGAAAAATTAAAACTTATCAGATAATCTGTGAAATCACTTGTTTGTTCTGTACAATGATCTAGTCCACATTACAAATAAATTCCAGTATTTAAGAATATTTCTTTAAAAATCACCTAAAAATTGTTAAGTGGATAAAAAAAGCCATTGTACAAGTCAGTTTTGCTCAATTCTGTGATAATTTTTTTTGTATATTCGTCTCTCTTTTTAAATTAGAGAATACTTTTCTGCAGGGAAATGGCTCTTATCGAGCAATAAAATCTAGAACCATTTCATTGATATGGAAGATAAGACACATACATATAGATTCATGGAGGTGTAATGTAACTGGCTGTCAGAAACAGGTCACTCACTTATATACTCTGTGGTAGTGGCTTCCAAAGCGCCCCAGTAAAGCTAGATGCCCAGTTAATTTTAATGAGCATTAGGCTTCCAGATCCCTTAGGCAGCTTTCAAAATGTCAGCCTATAATTACAAACTGCTTGGACGAAAGCCCATTGAATTTAATGGAAAGTATCCCATTGATTTCAACGAGCTTTTGGATCATTGACTTTCCTCTTTCCACAAATATTTCTAAAGGCTTTGGATAGTAAATACCACATACTTTAGAAACACTACAATGCATATAATATCTTCACCTTTCAGTATATTGAAGTATTTGGAAAGTATACAAAAACCAACAAAAAAACCAAAAACAAGTGAAACAAACAAAAACCAAAAACCAAACCAAAACAAAACCTATGAGGAGCCATAAAACTGCAGAACAATTATAAAATTTGGTGGGAAATGTAAGGAAATGTAATATTTTAAAAAAAGAAAAGTAATTCCACTTCTTAGCTGCTCAGGACTGTTTTTCAGAATTGTGTAGGCTGACAAAACCAAATGAACCAAAACACAGACTTTTGCAAGGAATGACTGACTTTGAGGAATGTAACTGTTGGTAAGGAATGTTTCTTAAGGTTCTGAAATTTTAAGACTTGTTCCTTTCAACATTTTCTAAGTAATGAATATTTGCTTCAGTCTTCTACTTGGAACTTTATTCTAATTGTAGAAACATGGGTTATTAAAAAGGTTTTTTTTTAAAAGGGGTTTTTTTGAAAGAAAAATGATCAGAAAGTGTAAAGTTTAACTTAGCATGACAGAGAAATAGTTTCCTTACATAGCACTCATCAAAAGTTTGTCTGCCTCTATCACTAACCTGTATTTTAACTGCTTACACATCTACTTCTCCATACCTGGATAATCAGGAGTCATTTTGCTACAGACACGCTAAAAGCCTTAGGCATGAATTGTTGGTAAAGTCACAAACAATACAAACAAAGGTTATTATACTGTGGAGGTCCTTGTGAGACAGCAATCCAAGCAGGTGGCTCAGCCCCAGGAGCTCAAAATGAGACCAGGACATCTGGCTTATCACCATGCTACAATAAAGTGCTGGTAGCCAAAAGCAGAGTCCCAAACAGAAGGTTCATGTGCAGGAGCAGAGAGGGTCTCACCCTCTTTGGGGAAAGAAAAATGAGTCAAAAAAAGCAGGACACAGGATGGAAACATCACAAATAATAGTTAAATAAAATTAATATAGAAATAAGCTATATGAGAAGAGTCATAAATTTCATACAGTCACAGTGAGAAATCACTCATTTGGAAATTAGCTTATATTAGGGAACTCAGTACATAGTAGTGGGAGGGAGGTAAGGAGAGACAATCTTTTGAGTCTATTCCCTTGACTCTGAGAGCAGATAATAATTTAAGTAGTGTAACAGACAAATCCATACCCTGTTTCTAAAACTTAGCCTTATAATTAGCTCTGCTTTATAATTTGCTCATGCAAATATACACACACATGCACACTAACACACACACACATGCACAGCACACACAAACAGAAGAAACTGCTTCAAAACAGAATTGCAATAACACAAATTGAGCTGCCAAACCTCAGTGATTTAACCAGTGACTGTCATTTAACGCAGCTGTAAGAGGCCTTGAAGCTGTAGTTCTACACTACACAAAATGAAATGCAGACCAATTAAGAAACTGAAACTCTAGACTAGAATTTGCTGTGCATCCTGGAGCATTCCAGGAGTGCAGAGCAGATAAGGCTGAACCAAAACTTCTCCCTGGTGTGTGAACAATGAGTTTGAACTGCAAGCAGGCCTTTAGTCCTGGTGAACAGGAAGAGAGCCAGTGCAAAATCTGAAAAAATCATAGACAACTGGATGACTGTTTCAGTCTCTAGACTAGCTCCTGCTATGTCACCCCACTTGCTAGTGTAGGCATGGCCTTGGAAATCCATCCATACAACTCTTAATCTGATTGGCAATTAATATATACTATTGTACTATGTTTTGCATGAACGTCAATGAAATACTTTCTCTCTTGGAGAGAGGTGCTGGAATTGGCTTTCAGTTTAATATTTTCACAATGTGTTCATAATGGCTTTCCTGCAAGAGCAATAAAATGGAAAGAAATAGCCTACTTTTACATGGTTGCATTTTACTGTTCACTTAGATAAATGAGAGATTAATTCTGAACATTTAGACAGTTCAAATGCAAATTAATTAAATTGTTAATATTTCTCTTATTAAATCATCTAAGTTTTGATTCTGATGTTTATCTCTTCCAGCTGTGAAACAAAAGAGTTTGTCTATGCTGTGTGTGTTTATAAG
Organism: Pycnonotus jocosus; assembly: GCA_013400435.1. Lineage (NCBI taxonomy): Eukaryota > Metazoa > Chordata > Aves > Passeriformes > Pycnonotidae > Pycnonotus > Pycnonotus jocosus. Next base: position 42,452 of record VWYP01016412.1, read on the forward strand.
TGACAAAGAGAATGAGAAGTTTTCCAAGTAATTATTTTCCATTATTTAGACAAAGACAGGGGAAACATCAAACTCAGATTTATTTTGCAGTACCTTTACTTCTATTGTTCAGTCAAGATTATTTTCCCAAAATACAGCAGATTTCTACCTAATAAAAAATTGTTAAGGAAAACAAGCATAAAATCACCTTGACAGATTTGAAAATCTTCCATATATTCACGATAAATCACAGGAAGAGAAGTGAAGGCAGTTTACTAGAGATTATTTTCTTCCAAAATAGAAAGTTGTATGTTCACATAATTACCTCTTTGCAGTAAACTGTCAATTTTGACATATTTTTGTTAGAAAAATCAGACAAGTATAAAATTGGAGTTCCAAACATCATAAAATAATATTGTTATATTTCTATTAAAAGGCTGTTTCAAAATTTATAACAGATATTAATAATAAAAGTAAAATATGCAAGTCAGTGATGAAATTTTAATTTACATAAAAATGTAACCTATGGTTACTTAAGATATTTTCCTCAAAAAGATTCATTGGTAAAAATTGTTCTATTTCTTGTCAGACCAGACTAAAACTATATATAGAATTTTCTACAATACAGAAATTCAAGATTCCTTCAGGCATATATTTTAATTGCTCTCCATCATTTTAAAACACTAACATGAGATTTTTTTGTTGTGCACCTCAAAATTATTTAAAGTTTACATATCAGTGTTAGTTCTAGATGCAAAATAGCAGCTGCTGATCACGGCTTCTAATAAGTTCCTCTGTTTTAAGTTTTTTCTGTTCATTTTTTTCAAGGGCCGGAGTGTTAACGTATAGTGTCTTTTTGCAACAGCTTTCTTGACACTAAATTCCCTTCTACCTACTCTTCCCAGTTTAATGTTTTTCATGAAAAAAAAGTGACTACATTGGACACACCATCCTGCAAGAAACAGACATAGGCGGTGGACTAACCATCCATGCAGAAAAGACAAGGTAAACAAGTGATTCAACATCACATCCTTCCTGGCTCTGAACATCATTATGTAAAATGTCCCACATATTATTTTTAATCTAATTGATATTATCATGCAAATCAAGTTATTCAGTTTATGCAGCTTTTTCTTTTCACTCACAATTACAGAGTTGTGTACTCATTTGGTCCTCATCTTGCTTCTTATTTTACATGTCATTCTTAAATGTGACTTTATTTTGGTTATTGTCTGCTGACTTTTGCTGACATTTTAATGCTTAACCTAGGCTTTATTTGTGTAAAGACACGCAGAACATTTTCAAATTTTCATCAAGAGTAATTTCAATTAGCCGTATCTCTTCTCAGTTCCATATCCTAAGTTCAAGGACTGGTTCCACTCTGTATCTACAGCAGTACCACATTGGACAGGCTCCAGTTACTCCAAAAGATTCAAATAAAAAAAAACTTAATTTCCTACTCCCTTGCAAGGATTTTCTTTCTTCTTAATATTAGTGACAGGAAGAAAACACCGTGGCAGTGTCCTCAGTAATATTTGAATTCAGTCCTTCAAACACCTGGTTGTCATCCCTCTGAGCTGCTCTTTATTATCACCAGAGGCATTATGATCTTGACATCTTTATCAGATATTATTGCTTGCATATTTGATATTTGTTGCATATTGTCTATCAAGAGTCCAGCATTCTGTATGCATTCCAAATTTTGTGCAGGAGTTAAAAAAATCTAGCTGTGAATTTGTTAAATTATATCGTGTGTAAGAACGTCTGTTGGAGCTCCTGATATGAATTTCTATATTTTTCTGGAGTTGAATTCCCTTTTTTGTGAAAAATGTTTCCTTGTTCTGTCAGTCTACATCCATTATAACTTAATGTCTTCATTCAAATGACACTGGTTGTAATTTTTTAGAATTTAGATAATTTGATCTTCTTGTCCAATTAGACTGATCCTTTCTGGAAAACGTATACCTGGTAAAAATAAAATGCAAAAACAATGCCTGAAGATTTTAAATAAGAGGTAAATCTTTTTCATCATATTTGCAGGTAGCACATTTTAATGGATTAATTATTAGAATGCCTGCCTCTGTGTTTTCTAGCTAGTGTTGTGTCTTAAAACTTTAGGGTGTCATTTTACTTTTTTAGACTTTAAAAGATGAATTTTTATCTTTCTGAAGCAAATTCTACATACATTATGTGAATTATAAGTAATTACAATTCCTTATTGATAAAATTCATATTCTATCCCCCAAGGTACCTGGACCATATGCATTACCTTGTCTTACTAAAGTCTAACCATATAGAGTTAACAATTTTTTTCTTTCTTATGAGTACCCCCCCACCAGTTTCCTCAGTCTTCATAATTCATTGTCTTTATCTATTAACAATTCATAAATGAGGATATAGTTATGAGCAACTTAGAGGAGGGAAAAAGACCTCAATGTCTTTAACTGTTTCCTTTTGTCCAGGGTCAGAAAGAAAAAATATTTTTAATATAAATCAAGGAAATATCAGTAACAAGAGAAAGAAAATTCTTCCTCACTCCCATTTCATTGGTGAAAATTTTATGTCTGCTCATTAAGTTACATTCCTGTTACAAGAGAGTTCAGGCAGAACAATGACATATAAAGTCCCATAGTACAACAACTGAATATTATCATCAAAACATCACTGTATTGTGACGGAATAAGTCACTGAACTGTTCTTCAAATCCAACATTTTATTTAGAACTGGCTTTTACTCTAGTTTTATATATTAGATAAACCTATACCATTTGTTTGATGACAACTAAATCTATTCAGTAAAGTCATTATTTTGGGGAATACTGCCTTCTATAAAGGTTTTCAGCAACAAATTTTTCCACTAATTTGCTAAGAAAATAACCACTTTGTTTTAGTAACTAAGTTCCCACTTCAAAATCCTTGAAAAGCAATGACAATCAAGCTCCAAGGCATGACATCTGCTAAAATCCTAGATTCTGCACCACTGAATTACAGAGAGATAAAGAGAAGTCATCCTAGTAATACTGCATGGTGACTGTGATGGCAAAGTATATAAGCAGCCTTTTAATGCTCTGTACACACTCAGTTTAGGTTTTGGTCCTATTAAATCAGTCATTGCCTATAGGGAGAATTATGAAATTTTACCACGTAGTTAATGATTTTTCATATCCCATGTGATCTAAATGCTAGCAAGGATTTACAGATCCCATTCCACATAAGAAAATCTGAGAAAACTGACCGTTTAATCCAGCCCACATTCAGAAGGAAGTGATAATCTGGGAATATGGCAAGACACCATGGATATCATTGCACTCCCACCTTCCAGTCATGTAGTGCTGTGACATATGTCCTAAGTGAGTAAATGCATTTCCAGTTTTAAGGATTCTTCTGTAGCTGCCAGTAAAATGCATCACATTCTCAAAATGTACATTGTCAGGGCAAAACCCTTTTCAAAACTTGTCTTTATCCTTTTTCAATGAATGGCATCGCTGATGAAAATGCAAAACAATGAAGCACTGCTTTTAGTTTGTGAGCTATGTTCAGATTGGTACTACTCATCATTCACAGCTGAGTCTCAATTACACTTCTTGTGTAATTGCAAAGTCTGCAGCATGTCTAGATCTAGATTTTAATCCACAATTTGATTTTACCTGTATTTACCTGTCTAGGATGAAATATGCTTTGGAAATACACCTGGAAAATTGCTTCTAGACCAAATTCTTTAACAATCTGGTTTCCTCTCTGTAACTAAGACATTTTTTTGAAAGAAGCACTAGCCCCTGACTTAAATGAAGAGAGGGACAGGGTAATATACTACAAAAATATGTATCAGGAAGAGATTTCATGAAACAGCTTGGAATTCATTGGGAATCTAAACAATTTCTCTACTGGTAGATATTAAGAGTAGGATTTCCAGGACATTGTAAGTAAGTTAGCTTTTCAAATTAATTGAGAGTTATACCTCATTTCAGTTCTCTTGAAATCTCAACTCTATAAATTAGGAATTACTAAAACCTGAGATAAAATAATATACCATATTTATTGCATTGTCTTCATACTGTCAAATAGACTTTGTTGATAAAGACTTTAAAAAGCTTTAAAAAAATGGATAAATTGAACTCTGCTGTCTTAGTTTAAGAAATCAAATATTCAAAATGTCAAACTGAAGTACCAAACAGCTTGAAAATGAACAGAAACACTGACAACTCTTCATCATCTGTCAAAGATTCAGTCAGGTTGTGCAAAGGTCATGCCCATGGTTTGGATGCAGAAATAATGGAGTGACTTATGGCTAATGCAAATATAGAGCTGGTCACTCTCCTAAGTCATGCACTGCTTTACACTGACAAACTATGTCTGACAGCAGCTGGATCCAAAAGTTGTTACTTTCCCAAAGACTTTGCACCTGATAACTCCACATTAGTGGAATTTCTTTCCAGTTTCTCTGCATCTGCACTTTGGGTGCACTGCATTTACACTAGTTCTAGAGTAGAATTAGATCTACATAGAAGATACTCATTAATCTTCCTGGTTCCAAACTCCCTCCATCAAAAGTCACCTGGAAATTCCTGACAGCAGCCTTCTCACATCTTTTAGATACCTGATTATCTGATGTATCCATTGTCCATCCTAATTCCCCATTATCTTTAGTAAGTAGCAACCTGTGCACATGAATTTTCTCTGGAAAAGTACTAATAGTTTAATTTTAATTAATATGTTTTATAGACAGATTTAAAATACTGGATATTTTTAAATCCTTTACATTCTTTTTCATGATCAACTTCTACAGAAGGTAGTGCTATGTATTTGATGGGGGCCATCATGTCTTTTTTAGAACAAGCAAGGCTTTGCTGGCAGCAAAAATCCTGAACTTGCATAAGGTTGTCTGAACAGGGCTGGGGCAAAGTGCAAATAGTATAATATGCAGTTTGTGCTAAAAGGGGCTGAGTTTTAAGAAATTCTGGAGAAATTAATCATGGGTTAACAATAAAACTACTTCTC
>VWYP01016412.1:47464-69075 GCA_013400435.1 Pycnonotus jocosus
ATACTGTTACTGAAAATAAATCTGGTGTTGTCTGCAAATCAAATTCCAGCAGACAAACAGACTAATCTACTGATCTCAAAGAATGTAGGATAAGCCCTAGGAATTTGAACAATCCAAATATATATAACAGAAAGTTAATAAATACTGTAAGCTTCACGATCTCCTCTTTTGATTGCAGCTGTATGCCATGCCTAGTGTTAAAGAGAGGAAAAGACCCTCAGAACAATCTATAACTCAGCTGATTACTGTTCCCGGCATGTTAGAATTCCAGTCAGCCTTGTAGCATAAAGTTAGAATTTTCTAAGACAAACTTATTTATCAGTTGCTAAGATTAGTGCAACCATTCTTTATTCTTTCTTTTGGAAACTGATAAAGTGGCTTGGGCCTGAAACATCTGACAATAAAAGGAAAGAGGGTAGAGAGTAACTGCTTAACCAGATGGAATACCATTTCACCATTTTTTACTCACAGGATCAGTCAGAAGCAAAAGAAAATAATGTCACTGAACAAACTGAACTCTGTATTTGTGTGCTCACAACATAGTACTTACTGTTATATATGACAAGGCAGGGGTCACTTCTTTTTCAAATCTTGCTTACTTCTGTTTCATAGTTGGGGATAAATTTAGCTCATTTTTTGAGCTAAATTTACTAAACAGGGGAAAAAATTCAGACATACCAATCTTTGGACTTCTTAATCCTGCTATGTAGTTGGAGTATTCATTTTATGAATGAATCATTTTGTTACCTAAGGTCCAATAGCCTGTTATCTCCTGGGTTAAATATCATCAGTATTTATTGAAGACTGCTTCCTCAACCTGCTGAACATGACTTTGTTGTTCTCACAATCACACTATTGTGTGGCACCTGCTGAATTGCTGTAGAGACTGGAGGTACTGCCCTGTTTCCATCTGCTTTCCCACAAACACTAATTTTTACAAAATGGGCTTCAGATTCCAGGATATGTAGCCTACAGGGAATTTTCAGATGTTTGTGAATGTACTCTATTCCTTTTGTGAGATACAGTGAGAGAATTAAAATGGTCTGGAAGTAAAAATCATACAAGAACAGATGGGCACCATTCTCATTGTTTTCTTACTTACAAAGAAGTGTGGGAAAGCACTTAGGAAGCAATAAAAACTACTATGTTAATAGGGATTTGAATAATGGTTATGATATGGGTTTTCAAATTTGCATGAGATGAAATTCACACATTGGCAATTTGAATTGAAAACACCAGCCTTTTCCAGGATGTATATGGCTCATAGAGAATGAACACAAACATACGGCAGTCTGTGATGGGTATGATTTACACTGGCAGCTCCTCACAGAAAATATCATCTCTCCACTGGGACTTTTGCCATTTTGTTGCTCAGACTATTCTCATACCATAAACTTCTGCAAAAAGAAATAAGATTTTCTCTGGGGGACAGATATGCTAAGATGTTCACTTATTTTATTTTATACACAGTGTATGTACACTTTGTAAATAGAAAACTCTAAGGCCTTTTTTACTAAGATGGTGTTAAACTTGGAAGCATATTACATCTGCTGAAAACCTTTGCTTTTTCCTTCACACTGATTATTTACACCTAAGCTATTTTTACCTGAATGAACATATTTTCTAGAAATTTTTGTGTCCTGATCTTTTTGCTAGAATTATCCTTGAACTTTTCATGCTGCATAAGTTGTGGAAATTGCATTATTATTTGAGAGAGTAGAGAATTTTAATATATATTTTTAATAGAGAATTATAGAATTTATAAGATTTGTGAAAGACTTTTAATATATGATTGGGTAAAGCTGATGATATTACAGGCACTCATGATTTCAGTTTCATAACCAAAGAATACTAGAAGCTGAAATGGAATACATCTGCTTGGATATGCTGCTATAATTACAAGGCACACATTTCATACTTACTTTCTTTTTGGATGTTGCATATATAATGGAATCATATACCTAATGGTAGTTATAAGTCAATTTTATCCTTGGACAGTTGTATATTTTTAATATCTATGAAACTTAAAATCTTTCCTTCCTTTTTATTTCATCTATGGGTTTGTAGTGTAATGCTACAATGATGTGCAATAGTATAATGCAGTAACCCTCCTGCCTGTGAAGGACATCATTGACCTCAATGGTTCTACTTGCATAAGAACTTACCCACTGGGATCTCATTATGAGACTAGTACCATAAACTTCTGGAATAGGTATGACTAACTGATTATTAACTACTCATTAACAAGCAAATGACATTAATAGATGTGATTAACTAGTTCCATTAACAGCCTGAATGATTCCATGAGGCACATTCTACTATGACATTCTTGTGTAGTAATGATAACCTATGGGACCTATAAATTAAAACTATTTTATAGTTATCCATTAAGGAATTATGGTTTTAATCAAAGTGATGGTCATTATCAGACCTATAAAAATCGACCCAAGACCATCACTGGTAAAGAATTCTACTCCTTGCCTGCAAAATTTGAACTTACACTTAACAAAATTCACTCATGAATGGAAGGATATAAAACTATTAGTGCTATCTGAAAAATTAATAAGGAGAAGGTATGTCAATAGTCTAGAATGACAGTGTTTCAGAGACCTAGCACATATTAGCTAACAAAGGCATGGGGTAGACTTAACTTGCAAATCTGGGCAAGTGTTTGTTCTCAATTACAATAAATTCTAGAATAAAACTAGAAAACATTCTCACTATTCCTATAAAGATTTGATACAATTAAACAATACTTTGTGACACAAGTTTTTAAAGGATTATGGTTGCCTGTGATTTTTCTTATTTTCTTGTTGCACCAGTGAAATGACACCCTTTTATAGCTTCATTTTTATAAATCAGTAAGAGACACTTGGTAATGAAATGTGAAAACTTTAAAAAAGCAAATTCCTTGTAGACAGAAACTACAGTGCAGTTTTAATAACAAAAAGCGTAACCAGAAATCAAAACATTTCTTAATTGTTTATTTATTACACAAATGTTAATTGCCTTGCACCTTACATGGAATGTACAATAGGACAGGTTAATTAGGCTGAGAAATGGCTAGCTCTGAAGGTGCAAGCTCAGAGTAATTAAAACTCCTGCATCATGTTAACACAACTCTCCTGTCATTTGGGCTCCAAGGATACTGCTTTGTGTTTTCTTTTCTTTTTCTTTCTGTTAAATAGTATGTGATTTCTACAGCAAATGAAGAAATCCAAGGATAGAGCTTTGGCCGACTACCGATATCATGTGAGACAGATTTTCATGTGGATTTGACTGCATTGTCGGGAATGAAAGGACTACATCAGTCTGAATGACTTACAATGATCCTTTCAAAGCCTTATTTGCAACTGCCAGTACTAAACCAAGCAGCAGGAGCCCTTAATACTGCCAGGAAATAAAGTGGCCTCTAATTGCTTATATGTTGATTGCAAGCTTTTCAGAAACAAATTCATCACCTAACATGTCTCCTAGGTGCTGAGCAGTGCAATGGTCACATGCCTTCTTTAAAGAAGGTCAGGCAAAGAGAAAGATGAGGGCCTACCAGGGAGAGGCTAGGCAGAAAAGAAATAATTTCAAAAGTGGAATCTAATTCTCACTGATCCTTATTCATATCAAGACTTCCCAAAACACCAGCAGCACAAAAACATATAAAGCAGGTGGAAATTACAGTTAAAACTTTAATGTGACAATCCAGTGGTGTCAAAGCAGCATAAAAGAGGTTTTTTGCAGACAAGAGTTTGATGACTGCTGTTAATGCAGTTGTACCTGAAACTACCTGCAGTAAAATAGAGCTCAGGGAGGCTAACACTGGCCACTTACCAGGCAGCACTTTGCTAATGCTCTGTAATATCTCACCTCCTACTAACTCTGGCAAGTTTGTTCAAAACCAACAGAAGCTGCATTGCATGAGCTCTAGTAAATGTTTTTTTTTTTCCAAAAGTGGATTGCTCTCGTGCATCAGGACCAGGTCCATTAAGTGAAAAAAGATATTTGAGCTGAAGAGGCATGAAGAAGAAAATTGAACAGAATATGGGTTTGGGATCAAAAAATAAAAAGGAATAAAAAAGAACAGCTTTAAAGAAGTGAAAGACAATTTTCATGTGGGTAAGTTAACTGTTTCACATAGGAGTCTATCCCCAGTGGGATACATTCACCTTGATGGGAGTGCCTGTAGGTCTCTGGACATAGCACTCTCTCAGAATGTAAATGGAAAGACCTTCAAAAGATAAACTGGCACATGGAATTAAAGTAGGAAATTTTAAACATTTCCTATCAAAATTTTTTGCATGATAGAGCACTCTGTTCTGGTTTAACATAAATCAGAAATATCTTCATTCTGGAAAGGACAGGGAGTGTAGCCAGATTTACATGTGGCTGAGAAAACTACATTTTCACTCGTCACATTAAGAGAAACACATTGTATTCACAAATTTTCATTCCTTCCTGATACTGAAGGATACAGTTACATAGAGTTTTATAGTTCATTTTGTTAATTAGCTCACTGTTTTCCACATTATTTCTCAAAACATGAAACACGGTGAGGAACCACTATATCTAGTGTACACTTTTTAAGATATCCACACACAAAGCTATAAACTATGCATTTGCTGATTTGGTTTCTAGATTGTATGAAGAATAATAACCTTCTTGGGTTTATGTTCATTTGTGTTACTGGGCTTAAAAATGAAGATAATGTTAAAATATTTTCATTTGCAAATTTTGATCAAAGCTGCTTTCTGTAGATGTACAGAGCTCTTTCAGGACCTTGTTCTTCTCAGTATAAGTCATTTTGTGTTCATTCAAAGCTTATCATTATTTTATGCAAATAGTTCCAAGTACACAATCAAAAGTGTAACCTCCAGACATCCTCTCAGGTACCAACTCAGTAAAAATGGGGGATAAGGTACATATATTCATCACTTTACTTGGGCTGGAATTTCTCTTCTCCATTCATGTACAACTTGGCTGAATAACCTCTTCTGCTGTTTTTATGATGTGCTCATTACTAAGACAATTTCAGACTTCCCATTCAATATTCAACCAGATTAGAGAAAAACTTTTCCTTGTTAACTTTCTTAGTTCTGTGGAGAGAAGTTGTCTTCACAAGAAAATAAAAATAAGGAAGAAAGAATGATGTTTGTCTGCTTTTTCTTCCTCAGCATAGCATTGTGATCAGGCTAGTGTTTTTACCTTTGGAAACACAAATACTCTCTAGAGCTCGATCCTAAAAATAGACTGGGGTAACTCTGGCAAACTTAAGTATGAAATATCAATATTGAAGTTCTGGGACTTGTAAGTGGCTCCTCTTATACTTAAGTTTGAAAGCTTTTTGTAAGAAAAACATCTTTTCCTGCACATTCTTGTGGTCACTGGGAGGTTTAAGTAGAAAGGCAGGTATTTTATGTGCAATTTCAATGTCGCATCCAACTCCTTTCTGTTAATATTAGTCAATAAGACAAGGCCTAGACGAAGGCTTCTTGGGCAAAGACTATTGAGCATTACAAAAGCTACAAACTTTTGTCTCTGTAGTCAGAAAGTGCGAGTTACTTATTTCCTCAGAAACTCCAGACAATCTGTTAAAGAAATAGCATAGATGGTGACATCAAATCATACTGCACACACAGATATTCCAGAAAGGCAGATTTTCTTGTGCACATAGGTCTAATTCCAGGGGAAAAGAATTGCTTGCACATGAAAAGGCTAGCTGAAAAACTCATCTGCAATTGTGGAGGAGTTACTGTTCTGATAAAAACATTACACTGGCAGTTTTTCTACATTAATACTGTTTTTGTACTTTTAATCATTCTTTAATCAAGTAGAACCCTTCTTTGGTTCTTGTGTACAATTTTTCCCTGGATTCCTGTAATTTAGCTGTTTCCTGCTCAGCCACTTTGAACCCATATTTCCCAGAATAGAGACAGTAACCTAGGGCAGAGAATGTTTCTCTTACCAATCATGGGTATAAATAAGAAAAAAAAAAGAAAAAGAAAAAAAAAAAAAGATGCCTTCAAGAAAATATCCTCAAATTTTGAAATAATAGTGAGGGTTTTTCCTGCTCATTTCATGTCAGTACCTATTTTTGAAATAAAATGTGAAATGAGTGAGTTAATACATCTTTGTAAAATGTTGAATTTAGAAATGTCAGATTAGAGCCATAACAGATCATTTCAAATTGATATAACTCTTGACTTTTAAAGTATTACTTGACCTCATTTTTTTTGGTGTACTCCCACAGAAACAAGATAATAGTGCAGAGCTCAGAGAATTGAATAGCAAAAACTTGATATCAAGAGAGCACCGCTCCTTCAGCAGGCGTTCTCTCTTACTAGGAAAATCCATGTTGTGCTTTGGATTTCTGAAGTAGTTGCTTAAATGTACCTGTCTGATATTTCGGTGGATTTACTACTTGTCTTGCTTTAATGCAGTCAGCTCTGGAAGTGAATTACATCTTTGCTTCAAGAAACTTAATATTTTGTTCCAGTGTATCTAAATGAACAATCTGCATGGAAAGCTTGACTTCTGCTGTTACATCACTGTTCCATGGTTTTTCATATTGTGCAGCAGACAAAAAGAGCGGAAATAAATTTTGTGATTTCTCACCACTGGTAACATTTAATTAACATTTCACTGTGTGAACTACAGTGCATCTGAACGCATGCAGCCGTCTCATTATTTCCATTATCTAGCATTAATTTAGGCTTCACAACATAGTATACAAGCATTACAATGCTAATTTTTAAATGAAACCCAAAGGCAAGTTTAATTTTAAACAGCATTAATTTTCATGGTGAAAATCTTCAGTGGCTTGTCTTATGCATGGATGTTGATATTAAATTTGCTATTTAATAAAGACTGATGAATGAATGAATGGAGGGAAGTTTGTCAATGAGGATTTGTCAGTTTTGCTTCCTTTCCTCACAAGTTAATGACATTTGCTTCACAGACCGTCCCTAATGATGCAAGGGAGATCTGGCAGTGCACAAGTTGCTGCTGCTGTCTTGGTTCAGCAGTATTAGTCAATCATACAAGTATAGCACATTAAAAAGAGATGAGCAAGACTTACTGAACTAAAATACAAAGTTTGCAATTTCTTAAACTAAATTAAATTAAATTAAATTATGCCTATGAGGAGGGGTTTTTTGTTTGTTTTTGTTTTTGTTTTCGTGGAGAGTCACACTTCAGCAAGAGTTCTGCATTACAGAGACGAAATAAAAACTCCCAATGGGAAAAACATGAAGCAAAGCACTCCATATCAGTTGAATGTCAGAGACCATAAAGGCTCTATGCCAGTCATGTTCCAGTCATAATAGTTCGGCCAGCATATATTTTTAGGTTAAAATCGCAGAGCTGAAAAAAACCCTTTGGCCTTTTTAGTTTAAGGCTTTGACAAGATCAATGACACAAAGACTATACTGAGGTAAGTTTGCATTAGCTGAACCTAAAAATATCCCTCCGACAATATTTAGGTCCTATACCAAAAAGGAAAAATAAAGTGTTTTCTTATTTCTCTTACTTTGTATTCCTCCAAATCAACCATCTGTGGGGAAAAAATGATAACTGTTCCCACATGAACTTAATCCTAGACAGTTGACATCTCATAGGAATTCATTCATTGAGTATATCCAGTTTTAGCCATCATTTCATAAAGAATAATTGCGAGTCTCTTATACTCTCAAACACAATGTAAAACCATATCCCTAATGTCTCTTAGGACAGATTGTAAACTGACTTTGGAACTAATTTACTTGATCTCCAATTAAGCTAATATTCTGCCTGTATGTACTATACATACTTTGATTTGCATTACTTTCGTCTGTGTAGGTAAGATAAGAAGACATCACAGAACACCTTTGAATTGAAAATGTTTTGTAAGTAAATTCTATTATTTCAACTATTGTGTTAGGCAGGCCTGCTAAACAGCACATCTAGTGCTAGACCCATTGTTGGGGTTAAGCCCCACCACACACTCACTTCTCTCCAGAGGGAAATGGGAGAAAATTGGAAGAATAAAAGTGGGAAATAAGGACAGTTTAAGAGGTAAAGAAAAAGTTGTGCAAGCAAAGCAAAAAAAAGGAATCCATTCAACTCTTCCCATGGGCAGGCAGGTGTTCGGCCAGCTCCAGGAGAGCAGGGCTCCACCACAGGTAATGGTGTCTTGGGAAGACAAACACCATCACTCTGAGTGTTCCTCTCTCCCTCTTCCCTCACCCCCAGCTTTTTATGCTGGATGTGATGCCACATGGCATGGAACATCCTTTTGATCCAGTGGGGGTCAAGTGTTCCAGCTGTGTTCCCTTCCAATTCCTTGTGCACCCTCAATCTCCTGGCAGGTAAGGTGGGGTGAGGAACAGAGAAGTCCCTGAATCTTTGCAAGTGCTGCTCAGCAATAATGAAAACATCCTTGTATTATCAACATTTTTTTTATTCAGATGTCCCATGGCCTCTCCCCATAAATAAAATTATGTGACTCCTCTGTCTCCTTTTCGGATAAAAAACCTCTGACATCCTGGATTAATTTTCCTGACAAGAAACAATAAAAACTACAACCCCATATCAGCTACTGTGAAGTAAATTAACTACCCAAGCCAAGTCAAGCACACATGAAAACGGTTGGCAAGGTATTACAAACACTTCAAGTGGCATTACAGGATCATATTTTGTCCCTTAAAAAGTAATTTCCCCACAGACATGACAGAAGTTTCACCAATAACAGTGGGAAAAATTCACTGATATAGATGTCTGGAGTGTTGCTGATTGCTAACATAATAGTTGCTTTCACATTGCTTCTAAAAATGAGTGGATATTGCTTGTTTTTTTCTATCAGGTTTTATTATGTGCTGACTTCTTATTTTTCTTTAAATTAACTTTGTTACTCTAATAATTTAAATTTTTCCTGTAAGGTTTTTTTGTAATAACTTCTTTAAAGAGATATTCACTAGTTAAACTCAGAGGCCTGGTAAAGAAGTTACTATATGCCAGTTTCCTTCTGTAAGGGTGTTTATGACCATGTTATAAAACCAGGATAAACAAAACTTCTCATCTGAAATGACAGAAATGTTGATGCTTGTTTTCCAAACCTTAATTATATTATTAGACACAGTCAACTCAATCCAGCCATTAGGTGATATGCTCTTTTCAGATCCTTACAGAATGATGTTCAAGTGATTAAGAAGAAAGCAGACCAATTTGTTCTTCTTTAGACTGTTCTCATGCTACTGGAATCCCATATATTTTGTGAACGTGAGATAGATAGGGCACATGAGCCTGAGTTAATAGCTGTGTGCTGGAAGTCTGGAAAGAGAGCAATGCTTTAAGCTGTTGGGTGGCATAGATAATAACCAGACAGGTCTTATACATTGTACTGCTATGGAGGTATAATGTCACAGGACTTTTGCACAACTTCTGAATAATATGACATTGAGGTATGCAGATACCTTTCATAAAGAAAAAGAAAGAAAGATGAATAGATGAAAGGAAGCTTAAAAATAGGAAATCCAACTTTTGTCCCCCTTTCTGTATGAAAGGAAAGCTCCCTGATACTGAGGTTATTCATTACACCAGGACAGAAGCAATTTATTCAACTATAGCTCAGGTAGTGTCAGCAGTTTCATTAAATCCACTTCTAAGAGGTCCAAAGCCTGACTGCAATAATTTTTTCAGGCCTGAAACATTTCCTTAAAGGTTTCTCCCTGTGCACCAAAAAATATCATAGACTTATGTGCAACTATTTCTTTCATTTTCTGGTCAAAATGATAGCACTTTGCAACATCTAGAAAGTTTCCTTCACTCATTCTTTTAAATTTGTTTTAGCTGACACAAGTTTTTCCTTACTGGGTTTCCCAGTGGGTTCATTTTTTCAAGCAAAGAAATCTTAGAAGCAGAAAGCTGCAGTTGAACTACTCTCTATCTTGCTTTCCTATTTACCACCTTTACCACACAAGCTTAGCTTCTTGCAAGCAGGTAGCTTACAATGACCTTCTACCTCTGTGAAGTGTTTTGTCGCTCAGCTTCTGCTTCTAACAATTCATGAGCATCTGAATTAAATTTTTGGTAATAGGTTGTAGCTTCCTGATGTTAATAATCAAAGTTATGCTTGCAAAACTCTCAGCATATTTTGTTCTGTCTTCCATGCCACTCTGTCTAAAAGAGTCTGGTAGTAGAAGTTGAAATTTTACACCACATGTTAACATGTTAAGCTTCTAATACTTTTATTTATTTTCTTTGACTATCTTTGCAAACCTACAGTAATTCAGAACTTTCCACATTGAGAAAAATTGAGAGATAATGTTCCTAAACTTATATTCCACTTTTCTTCATTCTACAACTTTTTTCTAAAATCTTCCCCAGACAATTTTTAAATTTGAGTTTGTCGCATATGTTTAAAGAAACATTACACACAGTTTTAACATCCTCTCAGGTAACTGTATGGTCCATGGATAATAGCACGTAACTGCTTTTAAACCGAGGGAGATTTATGCATATATTCTATTTTTCATTGCTTTGCTGAAAAGCAGACATAACACAGTATGCAATTTCACAGCATAACAGAACACTAGCAAAAAGGATGCATCAGGGTAAAGATTAGTCTTAAAAACTTCCTGTCAGCACAGCAGCCTAGTGGACTATTGCTTTATCTTGCTATAGCTCCTGTGACAGCTGTGTCCTACATTATTGTATTGTTACTTAAATTCTCTGCAGTATATATCCCATTTCTAGTGAGCTCTTCCTCTACTTTGGCCTTCTTTCTTTTTATTTTCATAGTTATGTCAGTTAATGGAAATTGAGATTATGTGCATTAATGGGACACATATTTGATGATGTTAAAAGTGTAGGTATTGCTTTCTGAAACTTCAAATTACATTTTTTTCCACTGCAATTACTTTCAACAGATTATTACTTTAAATTGTCTAGCAGTTAAACAGATTTATACTTAATTAGTTCCCAAGAAACTCAGAAATTAGTGTGGGATTTTTCAGTCAATGAAGTAAAATGGCACAGAAACATGATCTATTTAAGCAAAGACAATCTATCTAAAGTTATTAAAATTGTGGAACCACTCAGAATCATTTGATGGTACACTACAGCAGAATACTTTGTGCACTCTTTCATAGAAATGTTAACATCAAAATAAATTTCATCTCTACAAATATCCCATGTAGAAGTAATTGGTCATTAGCAGCTATTCATAACATTGGACAGAACAGAATGGTAGAGAAAAAGTTCAAATTACTTATCACAGGTTTTCTATTTGAAATTATTATGAGATGCCTGATGTAATTAAGAGCCACAAAACAGCAGCAATCTGGACTGTCACACCAGACATACTGAGAGATACTGAGTGCACTGCAGTGCCTCCTGAAAATGCTGACCCCGAAACACTTTTTCAATGAATTAGATCTCTCTTCTGGTTTCAAACTCCCTGAGGCTCACAAACCTCCCAAAAATCAGTTTCTTTGCTTTGCAAACTGATTTTCTTCTGAAAGGTCATTAAAAAGCAGTGTTGTACCTCCTTCTGCAGTTCATAAAAATCTTGTTCTGTTCCTCAGAAGCAAGGAAAACTTGTGAGTAATTAAGTCCCCCCTCCCTGTTTTTAATTGATGGTATTTTAAAATGAAAATCCAGAGGCATGATCTGTGTCAGTTGCTGATACATGGAAGGATTTGGCTGGTGTGCAGATTACCTCCACCACATTAAAATCCTTTAGCACTGCCAAGTATAGCATTAGAAAATTCCAGTGTGGGATCAGATTAGGATTCCTGACTTCTCCTGTCTGGGAACTGAAGGCCAGGTGCCTTTTTTTTTTGTTTGCTTGTCTTCATAAAAGACAGCTCTTATGGGTTGTTACCAAATCATGGGTGACATATTTCTGTGATTTTCCAGGTGCTTTTAAGAAGCGACCCAGTTAATAGTAGAAAAGTGATGTAGCTGGTAAAGTGAGTACAAATGATTTTGTGAATTTCAGAGAATTCTACAGATTCTGCTGACTTTCACTTCCCTGCTGAACCACAAACCTGTTCTTCAGTCTCCATTCACAGAAGAATTTTCCCTTGGTTAGTTAGTTGCTTTAGTGACACAAACCCCACAGTTGAAGTGGCTGTGTCTTACCTGCTCTGTATGTTGAAAACTTGCAAAGCTGTGAATGTCTGGTGATTTTGAAACTTTATCTTCAGTGAACATGATCTGGGATGCAAGTTTACCAGAGAGCACAGAGGAGTCTGATTACTTCAGCTCTGTATACTCTACTGCTCTGTCTGCAGATACTGAACTAGATTCTCAGTTCCAGTTATTTCTGTCAGTGAGTCCTAGTGAAAACTATGTACTGTGTTCCTTTAGGTTACCTAATTCCTCTTGGAAAAAATTAACTCTTTGCTCATAGGCATTTGTACTTGCTGTAACACATTCTCATCAAGCCAATAGTAAATGTTTATCTTGTTGCAGTGTTAGCTTGTTTGTTACAAGGTTGAGATTGCTGATCATTGTGCTTGGAGGAAGGGAAATTGCGAGTGCTGCCAAATTTGTATCAAGTTGGAACATTTTATCACACTGGAACATATTATCATCTTATCCATGACAAACTTTTCAATTCCATACAAGGGCAATCCTGATCTACTGAATACATGAGTGACAATGGTCTGTTGAAATACCTTTCAGATTACTCTTTTTCTCCTCCTGTGGCAGTCATCTCATTATCTGAGTTCATTATTATAAAGGACATCTGTGTCTCTTTGAAACAGTGGAATTCACCTTAGAAGTTTAAATACTTGTTTTACTGTATGATTTTTTAAATTTTAGCAAAAATCCAGCAGATGTGTAAGATAGAGAAGAAAAAAGTCGTCATCTGTTAACATAGAAGATAGACTTCTGCAATTTGTAGTCCAACATACTCTAATAATTATTTAGAGAATGGGAAAGGTCAGTTAAAAGTCACTGCCTTCATTTGTACCTCTTATAGCAGCTTACAGGTGTAAATGAGCCCCAGTTTTAAATTCCTTCAGTTATTTCTCTTTTTCATTCCCATTGCCTCTTTTCAAACTGCCACTCTGTCAATACCTTTAACTTAACAAACTCTAGATAAAGAGTGCATGAATTTAAACTGGGGAACAGCTGGGTTAAGTAGCAATAGGTAACAATATTGCAGAGGCAGACTAGAAAATAAAGAATACATACTATGTGTCTTGGGGTGGGCGCATATCAAAAATTGCCTTCATATGAGAATAATACAATCTTACTGATTTATATAAACTTAAAACTTAGAGGCTAGTCCTCTTTCTCGACATGAGGAAGACTGATAGATGTCTACCTTGAGATAGTGCAGAGAGGCAAGAGGATAGAAAATGCTTGGAAAACATGACATACGATCTTTTTAAAATGGTCTTAATTAGTCCAAGGGGTACAAAGGATGTAGCAAACTTTGAATACTTAGAAGACTACTGCTGATCAACCATCTTATATACCCATCTGTGATGGGGGGGCAAGAACAGCTTTAAACTTCTACTTGGGAATGGTCTTTGCAGATTGTTTCAACAGAAAGGTGACGGAAACTCAATTTCATTGTCTGGGAGAATTGCAGAATCAGTATTACTAAGTATAAAAAAGCCTTGAGAAGATAGGAGTCTGTCAGGAAGCAGAGAAGCGCAGTTGCTCTCCACAGGCAGATCAACCAAGTGATCTCTGGCCTTCCTTCTCCTTTGCTCTCTGCCAGCATTGTTATTCCTGTATTTGCATTGGTCATTATAAAACATGTTCAAAATCCTTCTTAGTGTGTAAAGTACTTTGGGCTCTTTGCTAGTTTCTCAGCGTGTGAGAACAAGTGCTTGCATTGTGACTGAGGAGTTCTCAGGTGGCCACTGGTCAGGGGACTCCTCTCAGTCCCATGGTACTTCCTGCTTCTTGCAAAAGCATTCCCTTCTTTCTTACTATGTCCTGTCTGGATGTCATCCTTCTACCAGAAATGTGTTTGGGTTTTGTTTTTGGTATTGGTTTTGGTTTGGTTTTTTGTTGTTGTTTGTTCTGTTTTGCTTTGTTGGTTTCTTTTTTCTGTATGCCTCAGGAGAACTATTCTTTCATCTTTAAAATGAGGGTCCTGCTTCTTGGACCTGGCGGTGGGCTAAAGCATGTAGAAAATATTGTCTCTCTTACAGTATAACATTCATTAGCCATATGGTGGTGTTAGTAAAATAATTCAAACTAGTTCATTCTCAGTAATCAATGAAGCCTAAGAATAATCAATCCAACCTAAATGAAACTAAATGGCTGATAAATCCAAATACCGGTTGCCTGGATTGGATGACATTTTGCTTATATTAGTTTTAATTAACAGAGAGGTTGCCATACATATGCACACTGTCATCTCTGTACATATATTTTGCTAAATCTTCCCTATGGTGTTATTAAGCCAGTCTTGTTATTTTGGCTCCTGCAACAAATAATGATAGTCTCCCTATCCTAGGGTAGTAACAGTATTAAGAACCACAAGCCACTGGTAATTATGAATTAGATCTTCATAAATCATTAATTTGGTTTGCATTACATAAATTATTTTAAAACTACTCATGATTAAGATTTTGTGATTTTTTTGTTGTCATTCATGGGATCAATTTTCAAACTTTGGGTTTTTTATAACAAAAATAGTAAAAACTTGGTCAACTTGGCCTTTTTAATGAAGGCTGGGATTTATGCCTAATTCCAAGGTTGTAGCAGCAATTTTAAAAGAAATAATCTGAAACACATAGCTATTGCAAGAGTTGGAACATTTGTATCACTATTTTTTTCCAATGAAAATAATATGATACTGTAGAGAATTATTTCCAGTACGATACTGTAGAGAATTCCTCTAAACAGATTTTATGTTGGCTGAAGTTGGTATTTTTTCCACATATTCAAGCCACATGAATCTGATTGTCATTTGTACTTAAGGCCCTTTTTAGATCTCTTGAGAGGAGTATACAAAGGCCTGTATGTGAACAGATAATTATTTTATGACCAGTTTAATATTTCTTTTCTCTTTCAGGATGAGATAAAGGGTTTAAAATGAGGATTTCAGTTCCCAAAGAAGAAAGTAAATTATTTTTAGCAATAATATTATTTTTAGTTGTGCTATTGGCTTGTGGAGAATGTGGAAAGGAATTTGTGGGACTTCCCTGCTAGCTTTTCCTTCCAGAAATGATTTGTCCTGAGTGGCTTTCTGAGATCTTTATTTCTTTTGTTTGTTTGCATGTTTCCCAAAAGAAGAAAGGAAATAAAGATTTATCCAAATATAGCAGAGATTATTGTCCTTTTTTCCTTAGATTGTCTGCATCTTCTTTGAATAGTGATTTTGTGTTTTTGTTTTCAAACATGGATTAATTCCTGCTCTTTCTTAAAAATTTATTTCCTGTCATACTATTTCATAAATCATATGTTGTAAGATTGACATCTGAAGCAACATATCTTCTTTCTTATTTTTCACTTTTCCATGAGGACTGAAAAAAAATACATGCCATAATAAGTAAATGTGACAGATGTGACATTTAGGATGCTTTTTCTAAGTGTACATGCTTTCATTTTATGTCTTATTTTAGCCTGATTCTATTTCTGGTTTTACAGTAGAATAATTAAAGTTTCTGGATTAAAATCTTTATAACTGTTAGTTTAAACTTAGTAATAGTATCCAAAATATTTGCAGACATTAAGATTAAAGGATTTATTATTAGTACATATTTTCACTTCAGTTTACATCGACAGAAGTTACTACATCCAGCACTGGAAAATTAGAATTGATTACAGCTTTATCTCTTGTAAAGTTAATATTTTGAGTTTCCCAGTGTTACCTATGCACTTCAAACTGTATTTTCCGCTCCATTTTTAAATGAGCAAGTTCTACAAAGCAATGAAACACATCTCTGTTTTGGCTTTTGCTAAGGAGTTTAGAGCCCATGACATTGTGATGACTGTGGAGCTGTTTTGTCAAAGAGAGATGACAAATTGTGTTAATTATAACAAATGTCAGTTGTTGAAGTGATTTATTGCATGAGCAAGGATTGGTTGGTTATACACAGTAAAGGCCATGAAAGAGTTTTCCATATGTGTGTAAGCACGCTCTACTCACAATCCCAGAAAGAGCGAGCTGTAGTAGCTTTGTAGACCAACTGATAAAGCACTATATGTAACTAATTAAGGTACTGCAAATGTAAGTATCATATTCAGGTAAAGTAAGTGGGATTCAGAGTGACAGATGACTGTGACCATATATAATTTTCAGATTTTGAATACATATGATTACTGTGCTTCATTCCAGTGAAAGAAACTGACACTTAACATGCTGTGTGTGTTTTAAAAGCTACATATGTGTATGATTTGTAAAAAAGTAGTTAAAAATCAATAACTACATATTTAATTATTTTTTCCTTAAACTGAGAATGTTTCTAAAATGAAAATTACTTGTTTGATGGGTTTGTCAATGGTATTAATAAGTTATTTTACTTTAACAAGAGGAATAGATATTTAAAGTGTATTTGATGCTATTGTCTTTACTATAGTTTGAGGTTAATCTTATTTTCTTGAAGAAAAAACATAATAAAATTACATACATACAGAAACAACTAGATGTAGCTCTGTTGTCTTGATTTGGGTTTTTTTGTGTGTATTTGGATCTCGTTGATTTGTTTTGGGGGTTTTTTATGACTTAGCATACAGGCTTGTTAGTGAGGAAAAACAGAATTTAGACATTGCCAGCTTTTCAAAAGTTTGTCACATTTGTACCAAGATCAGTGTTCCCAAAACATTTTTAAGCTATATTTTCACTCTTAATCTCCCAGTGATGCTGTGAAAATGAAGTGTTAGCTATGGAAGCAAGTTATTTCTAACAGAAGGCAAGGAAATTAAAGATTGGGAAAAAAAATGAAAAGTGAGGAAGAGAAAAGGGAAATTAGGAATAAGGATGTAAGCCAAAGCAAATGTGCATTAGTGCCCCAAATTGTTTCTCAGAAAAGATGGGGAATTTTTCTTTCATTCTATGCAAAATACCTGCAGAAAGGGAATGACAAATGCCCAGTTAGATCCAGGTGGATATTAGTGCCCCATGTGACTGAGGGCATGACATCTATAAGAAGGAACTTACTGTTTCAATTCACTTGAACTTTCAGTACCAATATCATCACATTATGTATCTCAAGATGTGAGATCTCTTCTACTATTTTACCAGTCAGCCAAGTGTAATTTACAGCTCCTAGTGCCTATGTAAACATCAGAATGCAGGACACGTGTGATGCCAAGTATCATGAAAGTTGGAAATATTAGATAGCTCTGAAATGGCACTACAGTCCTCTGGTTTGATACATGAGTGACTCCCATAATTTTCATTCCTTCAGGAGCATAAGTGCTGTACTGTCTTCCAGTTGGATTAGTGGGGGATTTGATTCAGCAGAGTCAGGTTTTGTGTCTCCATCTTTCCTTTGATTTCTATGAGCAGCACTTTACAAGGTGAGTTGGCCTTCTTTGGAGTGCAAGATGTTGTAAATTTTTTCTTTTCCCCTGAATTCTAGCACCACAGGTTTTTAAATAAGCTGAGAATGACATGTTGGAGAGTATTTACTAAGTGTAAGCCTGCATATGACCTTCAGCTGCCAGGTATATTTTTGGCTACATTTAATTCCTGGAACAGGCAACACAAGACTAAGATCTTTGTAAACTCTTCTAGGAGCTCAAAAGGAGAGAAATATGATGATAAGCAAGGGCTTTTATCCACAGACTTTAGTAAAATGAAGCTGATTAGTGTTTCTGTTCATACAAATGTAATGGTACAGTTTCAATGGCTTTGGTTGACATTAGACGTGACTTTTCCCCTTTTCTTAATATTACAAAAATCTTTTCAAACACTGATTTGGAAGACAAACTTGAGAGAAAAGATCAGGAAAAAAAAAATCTATCTTATGGACAGCTTGGAAAGTAGAAAATTTGTTTTAGTCTTATCAGTTATGCCCTCTTTTCTTTGTGAATATTGGAGTAGACAAAGAGGGCAGGCCAGAAGATTTTGGGTTGCTAGATGAGTTACTTACAGTTAGTATTCACACTCTGCTCAATATAGTTGAAACAAAGGAAAGTTTGACCTTAAAATCACTTTCATTAACTATTTTCTGAATAATCATAGGGAATGAAAATTATCCTTATTTTTGTAGGGCTCAAGATAATACAGGGATATGATCTAGTTTTTCACTTTTTTTCCACAAAGCCAATGCTGACACATGAAAAATCATTTATACCTGGTGGGCTAATACAATGCTTATTCTTTTAAAAAACCACTGGCCTGTGGATAGAACTGCACAATGCTTACTCAGTAGGAAGAACTGGAAAACAACCAGCCCAGTTGTGCCAGCTTTTACCAGTTCACCAGGTGGGCAGGTATGACTTTGGGGTTGACCACCCCCAGAGACCACCAAAGAGATCCTCAGGACAGAAGAGCATATCCATAAAGAGGAGGGAATATATGTTAATGATTTTAGGAAAATTACTATCATACATATGTTAATTCTCTGAAAATCAATAAACATGCATCTAAAATACAGTGTATACATCACTGTTAAGGACTTTTCATTTTTACCAATTTTTGGCAATACCAGAAATAGTTAGAACAAAGAAACAGCGAAAATTAGTGCTCCAACATTTAAATTATCAGTTGCCCTTTGTTTTACAAAATGGTTTTAGATGGCCATTAGCATTTCACAAAATTCACCCTCTGTGCTGAGATTATTTATTTCTTGTTAGAATTGTAACTCACTGTAATTAAGATAAACTGTTTCTAGTTAATTGAAACCTGGCATTTTTAGACTGAATTCTAAATGTCTGCAAAGAGCAAAGGAATCAGTCAGATAAGTGATATTGATTTTGCAAGTGTCTGATTTATTTTCCTGGATATGCATTACTCATAAGCACATCTATGTAAAAAGGCTCCAGAAATCTAGCTGAAAGTGAAGAAAATCACTTGTTAACTATTACTGTAGCTGAAAACTAGGGATTAGTGGGACTACACACTAAAAAGGGCTATCAGTTATGTGAACATGCTTCAGGAAGATTAATTTGCAGTTGATGATGGTTATTTATTTGACTGTAAGAGGACACAGCTATTGCCACATACAGAAAAAAGTCACAATAAATGGATGGAGTTCATATTAAAACAAGCTCTTACTATCTTCCCTTTGACCATTTGAAGCTTGATGTGGTATTTCAAGCTGAAGAACATGTTTACGGTCTGCCAGGGAGGTTTATTATAACTCCAGTTTATCCAAGTAATATCTCATTAGAGCTCCCTGTCATGGAATTAAAATTCAGAGACCCTAACCCCTAAAATCAACACTTTCCAGGGCAGGGCCTGGAGACTGAGGGTTTTGTTCAGAAAATAATGGTTAATCAGTATTTACCTGGCACATATCATTGTGACAACAAAAGGATATACACTCTCTCAAATTCTACAGATAATCTGTTTCAGACTGTGAGATGACAGCAGGGAATGACTTTTGCCTTTTCTCATCAGGCAGAGTAGAGACAAGAATTAATCAGCAGCATGCCTGCTGACTCATTCACTTTCAAAAGTAGGAAAATAAACAATAAATGCTTAGCAACCAAAGTCATGCACAGTGACTCTGACTCATGAAAATATATACTACAGCTGCAGTCTTCACTGTTTTCCTCCCACTATTAGTTTCAGTAACCCGTTCCATGTTTTTTTCAGGAATGACTTAAGGACTCCAACACTGCCATCAAAGATGAGTCTAGAGATATGCTTTATATGGTTATAGTAACCTAGATGACAAATGGCAGGTTTAGTGATGTTGTTAACATAAAACACCTTACAGTGGCACTCAGCACCTCCTCATCTGTATTTCTTACCACCCTTTCTCCTGGCTTACCTGGTGAGCTAAAACCATCAACCCCTCCAAAGATTGATAGGGCTAAGAAAACACAAGGGAAAAGCAAACTTGGATTCAAAAAATCAGCCTGAATTTCATTTTCTGAAGTGAAGAGTTAAAGAAAAGCATTTGCCTCTTTGTGATACAGTTCCCACTCTGGATTTTTCTTGAGGCACACACAGGCACCTGAATCTGTGACAATATTTAAGTTCTCTTTGAACTTGGCCTCAAGTCTGTAAATGCCATATCTCTCCTGCAGTGCCTGCTTTTACAACTTGCCAGCAATCTGCACCATCCCTAGAGAGAAGAGAGGTTGCCAAATTGACCCTGCAGGCACCAAGGTCCCAAGAATGTTGTGTGTTTGAGAATATTCCCAGGCTTGCATGCCTCAAGCACAGGCAGCTCTCTGGTGGCACTGTCCAGGGGCACAGGTCCTTCCCTGGTCTTCCTCCCTGCTACTCCTTGGTACATGGAAGACAGAGAACATGTGAAATACTCCAAGGGACACAGTTCCCACAGCACAAGGGTTGCACCGTGACTCAAAAACAATACATGCTGTGGGGGTGGCTTTTGAGTGGGTTTCGTATTGCAGTGTAGGTGGGAGAAATGTTACTCATGAGTGCAGGAATGATCTCAAGAAACGAAATGAAAAATTTGAACTCAGTCTATTCCATAAGAAAATGATGGTTTGTTGATACAATTCATAAAGTAATAGGAATTCATTTTCTTTGCAGAATAGCAGAACTGATGTTGTGGGTCTGAAGGAGCCACTAAGCCCTGATGTTACAAGAGGCACTTTCTCCAGTTCCCTTTGTTATAGAGGTTTAAGGAAAGGATATAATCATGATCCATTTCATCCACTTTAAATGAAGTTGAGCTCATGATAGCACTTAGTCTGCTGAACTCAGTACATAGCGTATGGGTTTCTTATTTTTTCATTCTCTAAAGTATTTCTTTTTCCAAGAACGTGCTGTAGGATCACTTATTTGGTCGAGGTCAATTCAGCTCTTTTTCTCAGTAGAATAGTTTGATTTCTTTAAGAGGTAAAAAGGACTAGTTCTTTTATAAGTTAGATAAGCATGAATGAAGACAAAACCACAGAAATCCTTGACTGAAAAAAGAAGTATGTACACTGTTTTAAGTTGTTATTACAAATAGATATGAGCTCAGTCATTCTGGTAGTAATGTCCATTGAGATAACTATCAAAAAGAACTACACTTTTTAATAGAAGGAGCCTTGTAATCCTTCTGTGAAAAAAATACTAAAGAAAGGTTGCCTGAATAGTGGCTCCAGTATGTAACCTCTTATTTTGAGTAGCAGAATCAAATTAAGCTCCACAAAGACACACAATGCAGTGTTTCTTTAAACATACAACAGATAAATAAATAATCCAAAAAACCCTCATATCTGAAGGTTTATTGTACACATAGCTAGGGATTACAATTCAACTATGTGTACCTAAAGTTATTTATTACATGGAACAAATATATATTTATTTAAGACACCAATATACAAAGGAGATAAATACGGACAGAATAAACTTGCATTTTGCCAAGATACAATTCATCATGAACTGAGGTCTTCAAAACCCAAGTCACATTCCACTGAAGAAATAAAATATTTTTACTAATATCTCATCCTGAATATACTGTAAATATTTCATCTCATAGCATGGAAATGTTCCTTTTTATGGTGTATGGCACATTAAAAAAAAAAAAAAA